>JAOYSI010000628.1:0-17994 GCA_025775065.1 Hiodon alosoides | reverse complement strand
TGTGTGTGTGTGTGTGTGTGAGAGAGAGAGAGAGAGAGAGAGAGAGAGAGAGAGAGAGAGAGAGAGAGAGAGCGAGAAAGAGCAAGAGATATTTCAGTAGTACACCATTGGAATGCTTTGAGATTTGAGTGGGACCCGGGGTGACAATGGAGATCCTGTCCTCTCTCTTATGTCCCTTAACCCCTCAGGGTGGAGTGAAGGGGGGAGTGGGAGTGGGAGTGGGAAAAGGCTAGGTTGAGCGGGTCTCTCAGTAGCTGTATTGTTCCCTCTTTTAGAGTCTTGCCCAGTGCTCTGCTCAATTGTGTATAGACCTCTAAAATACAGCAAAGAGTTTATCAATGATTAAAACATTTTTTTAAATCTGCTATTATGACTACTCCTGATAAACTTCAGATTCTTGGTGATTTAACATTCATGTCTGCTGTCCATCTAAGCCTTTGATAAAATAGTTTTTAGAACTTGATTTGTTGATTTGTTTAATCTTATCCAGTCTGTCATGGGCTTTACACATGAGCATGGTCATACTCTCGACCTTGTTTTGTCATTAGGCTTCTCTGTCTGCTATATTGAGATAAATGATATGTGCCTGTCTGATCCTGTATAGCTATATATCATGTATAGCTTCTAAACTTGAATTGTCTGGCTACTGTTCTTCTATCAACTCCTCTACTGCCAGGCTTTCCTCCGATGCTTTCACATTTTCCCCTCTAACCTCCACTATTGAAGCACCCTCTTCTTGCCTGACCACAGAGGCCACCTGCACCAACATCTTAAATTCCGTTGCCCCTCTCAAAATGAGGAAACCTAAACCTAGAGCACAGCCCTGGTTCAATAATGACACCGGTGCTCTCAGGCAGGAATGCAGGAAAGCAGAGAGAAAATGGAAAAAAGATAAGCTGCAAGTGTCCTACAAAATTCTGAGAGAATGCCTGGCTAAACATCAGACTTTGTTAAAGCAGCAAGTGCCAAATATTTCTCAGACATCATTTCCAATAACTCCAACTGCCCCAGAGTCCTGCCTCTCCCGATGCTACTCCTGAAATGTATGAAGAATTTTTGAATTTCTTTATTAGTAAGATTGATGATATAAGATTCTAGATTTCTCCTCCTGACTATGACCCCCGATTTAACCACATACCCGGTGCCCGGTACAATTTGATTCTGTGTCTCTTCCATATATATATATATATATATACGACCTAATGTTGGCTTGTTGGGCACTGCACTAAAATGGTTCACTTCCTACCTAAAATACAGAACATTTTCTGTTAGGATTGGTAACTCCTCTTCTTCCTCTCTATCCACCACCTATGGGTTACCCATAGGCTCTGTCTTGGGGCTGACTTTATTTTCTTAGTTTTTGCTCCCCTGGGTTCTATCTGTCAGAATTCTCTACCACTGCTATGCAGATGATACAAAGCTGTGCCTTCCATTGAGACCTGGTAATGACTGTTACTTGATGTCCCTCCTTGATTGCCTTAAGGACATCAAATGTTGGATGGCAAAAAACTTTCTTCAGTTAAATGAGATTAAGACAGAAATGATAATATTTGCCCACTCAGACTCCATCAATGGTGTAGCCAATAATTTAGGCGTTGTTTTTGATTCTGCCCTGAAATTTGATAAACAAATAAACTCTGTTGTTAAAAGTAGCTTCTTTCAGCTTCTTTCACTTTCAAGGATTCGGAGATGGTCATACAATCATTTATCTCCTCACATCTCGATTATTGTAACTCCCTGTACCTCAGAGTTTGTCAATAATCCCTGTCTCGCCTACAGCTAGTTCAAAATGCAGCTGTTAGGCTCTTGTTAGGCTCTAGGCACCCAGAAGAGGAACATCTCACCCATACTAGCCTCTCTTCACTGGCTACCAGTTAAATATAGGATTCATTTTAAAGTTTTATTATTTGTTTTTAAAGCTTTACATAGGCTGGCCCCATCTTATATATCTGAACTGGTCAGCCTGCACTACACCTCTCGGTCTCCTAGATTCTCTAACCAAAAAGCTTCTGTCTATCCTACAATCTTGTTTAAAGTTTAAGGGGCATCGTGTCTTCTCTGTTGCTACCCCAAAGTTATGGAATAGTCTACCACTATCCATTAGGTTGTCATCTTGTACTGATACATTTAAGTCATGTCTCAAGACCTATCTTGTTTCTTTAGCCTATGAATCTTGATAATAGCAGCACTATTACAATCAGTTATCTTTTCATGTGTATAGTGCTTCATGTTCATAGTGTGTGATTATGTTGATGCTCTTAGATTTTATTTATTTATGTATTGATTAGATAGTACAGCACTTTGGTTAACATTGTTCTTTAAAAATGTGCTTTATAAATAAACGTGATTGATTGGTTTCTGCTGGGCAGCAGTAGACTGATGAGGAGAAGGTAGTCCCAGGACTCTGGGGGATCGGGTAAGACTCCCTGCCTGACTCTCTATTTCTCTCTTTCTTTTTCAAGCTTTGCACTCATCCCCCACCACTCGCCGTGGCTTGGAGGTCTTTAGCATCTTATTGTGCCTGGACTCATTCTAGGTAGAGACAGGTAGCATCTCCATTGTGACCCTCAGCTCATATCTGTGTCTCTGAGCATGTTTGATGGTGTGTTGTTGTGTTGACAGTAGCTCTTGAACACTGTCTCACATGTGGAGACACACCTACACAGACCAGGCCAAGTGGCATCACTCCGGCATTAAATGTCTCACACATTGAGACTTACCTACACTGTGGAAGTTCTGGGGGAGAGGGATATAACCAGGGCTAATGTGTAGAAAATTCTTACCATTTAGTATTGTGCTTGAGATGAAGAGTAAATATCCAATTCATATCTTTAGTCCCATACTTGTGTATGTTTGGGGAAATTAGGAGTGGAAAATGACCATAAGAGGCATCAGTTTCACACAGCTTAGCGGTTGCCTGTTTCCTGAATGAAATGGAACATATATTTAATATTTTACATTCAATGCATCAGATACTTAAATCCATGACCAGGTAGTGGATGTTATGAACAGTAAGCTGTTAAAACCAACTCCAACCCAATCAACTATTAACGATGTCATCTGCTTCCAGTGCTGTGTTGTATGTGTGCAAAATTGCTTGATACCTCTATAAGTATGGAAAACTAAACTTGGATCTATCCTTCAGTCAGGCCATTGGATCTTTTATTAGTGAAAACTCTAAAAACAAGTTTTGGTCCTAGTATGGTTTAGTTTCATTGTTTAGAAGCAGTCTATTTAATTGTGGTTCCATTGCCCTGCATAAAGCCGTAGCACATTGGTTGGATTTTTTTGAATTTTGAATTTTGAGTGAGCTCCTTTTTGTACAGTTTGGAGGAAAAGTTTGTGAACCCTTTCAAATTACCTGCAAACGAAAATGACTCCGAAAATATAGTCTGATCTTCATCTAGGTAATTAAAATTGATTAACACGGTGTGATTTAACAAATAACACACAGAAAGATAATTACTTTTTTGAAAGTGGGTAATTGATGTCAGGTGTTCCAATCAATTGTATGGCATTTATCTTATAAAGAGCCCATAAAGTTTGGTTACCAAAGTCTGCCTCCAAAAATGAGAGAGATCTGTTGAAGTTGGAATTTCAGAAGAACTCAGGAGAAGAGTTGTTGAGGCTCATACGGCTTGAAAAGGCTACAAAAGCATTTCCAAAGGCTTGGGTCTCCATCAGTCTACAGTCAGGCAGATTATGTACAAATAGAGAAAATTTGGTACCATGGTTACTCTCTCTTGGAGTGTGTGCCCAGCAATGATCACAGCAAAGGCAAGATGTATTAGGGTCAAAGAGGCTAACGACCTGCTGGAATATTGCACTTTTTAACATCTGTGTCCAGGAGTCCACAACAAGAATAAGACACTACACATGATTGACATTCATGGGGGGCTTCAACGAAGCAAACAACTGCTCTCCAGGAAACAATTAATTGAGGGAACAATTATTTCAAAATTGTATCAGGAAATTCAACCTTACAATCTCAGGGAAACAGTGATGGGGTCATTGCAGCATGACAATGAACCTAAACACAAAAGTAAATTACAACAGAATGGCTTAACCAGAAGAATATTCATATATCTTGGAATGGCAAAGTTCTGACCTCAAACACTGTTGAAATGCATGGCATAATCTGAAGCAAGCCATACTTGAAAATATAAATTAACTGAAGCAGTACTCTAAGGAGGAATGGTCCGAAATACCTTCTAACCATTGTACAGGTTTCACCAGTTACTAAAAATCATGGTTCACATACTTTTTCCAGCATATGCTGTTCATGTCTGAACAATGTGTTCAATAAAGGCATGTAAAGTTACATATTTTTGTGTGTTAAATCACACTGTGTTTATCTATTATTGTGACTTAGTTTAGGATCAGACTATGTTTTAGGAGCAATTCATTTAGGTATGCAGGTAATCCAGTTCACAGACTGTTACTCACAGTTGTCTCTTTATCATATAAAATGTATCTTGCACTAAACACAAAAGATGTCTGGTTGTTTTTCCCGGAGCTCTCCTGTGAAACTTTTATTACAAATGTGGTAGGAAGATCAGTGTTGTCATTTTAAAACTGTCATCTAAGTGATGCCGTGCCACTTCACTGTGTCTGTGTGAGAAAGTCACATGCCTCGGTGACACCATTCTGTCCCTCTCTCCTCCTACAGGCAGCAGAAGCAGTGGCTCCAACCCCTGTGCTGGGAAAGGCCAGCGGCGCTTATCACGGGACAAGTCAACTGGCAGTGGAGGGAGCGAGTCAGAGCCAGGCATGCGAGGAGGGAGGCGGGGCGAGCAGTCAGCTAGTCAGATGAGCCATCGCAGCCATGCGCCCTCGAGTCACAGCCATGGCCCCTCAGCACACAGCCACGGCCTCTCAGCACACAGCCATGCTCATTCTGCCCACAGCCATGCTCATTCAGCACACAGCCACACCCATTCCACACATAGCCATTCTCACTCTGCCTATAGCCGTGCCCATTCCCACAGGAGTCACATCCACTCCCAGCGCAGCCATGCCTCCTTCTCGTACAGTCACGCGCCGTTCAAGCAGTATAGCTACACCTCCTGTACTCACAGCGAGCGGAGCCACGCATCATCCTATGGACCCCCTGGCTTGCCCCCGCCTTATAATCTTGCACGGCTGGCCCCCAAGGCTTCAGTAAGCAGTGGCCCTCCTGGGGCCCCCCCGGTGCGTGAGTTGGCGGCTGTCCCCCCAGAACTCACTGCCAGTCGGCAGTCTTTCCAACATGCCATGGGTAATCCCTGTGAGTTCTTTGTGGACATCATGTGACAGGACAGTGTCATTTCGACTCCTCATGGCTCTGCAAATGCTATTAAGCTATTAAGCATACGATCTACTTCACTCCATCAGCCCCACTGCTGTCAATTTATTTACTCTGAGAGGAACAATACTGTGGAATGCTGCAACTGTCACTAATGTGCAACTTAGGTAGGCATTGTGGCCTGACTGTGTGAGTGTAGTTGATTTTGCACAGAAGTTGGCACACAGGGTCCACCAAAATATTGTCATGAATGTAGTTTTGTTTGCGTATCTTTGAGATATTTGAACTATTCCTGCCAGCACGATCGGATAATCCTTAATCCGATCGGATAACCCCCCTCTACTGTGGACTACTCCTGGATACTGCTTCAGTAGTCAAACCAACTGGTGAATTCTGATTCAAATTGTCGCCTGTATAATTCATATTTACCGGAGGGGATTTGGGAAATTTTGAATCAAAAGCTTAGTCAGTTTTTTTACATTATTTGCAGTATTGTGCAAAGGTCTCAGGCACATGTGAAATAATTCTGTATAGCTAAGATGCTTTCAAAAATAATATATATAAAATAAAAACTACAATGGGCAGTAAATGGTAAAAAACTAAACCCACACACAAAAAAAATCTATATTTGGTGTGACCACCCTTTGCCTTTAAAACTGCATCAGTTCTGTAAGGTATACTGTTTATTAAATAACCGGCTGGTAGATTGTTCCTAGCATCCTGGAGACCTTTTCACAGTTCTTCTACAGACTTCGGCTGTCTTGCTTGCTTCTCTCTGTCCAGGTAATCTCAGACAGCCTCGATGATGTTGAGATGAGGGCTCTGTCTAAAAAGAAATCTAAAAATTACTTTTTTCTACTGACACACTAATGCAAGATGACCAGATATAAACATCAGAGACTTCATTCTTGTAAAAAGGCTGGGGTGCATATATATATATATATATTCTGAAGATATAATGAATTGTGAAATGTTTGTATAAAGCGCTTTTGTCTGCCTAAACTAATGATATTTTAATTTTCCACCAACCCATTGTAAAAAATATTTTGGCACTTCAAATTATTTCTGCACTATTAAAGTGTCTGTACCTTTAGTATGAAAATGTTCACAATCAAAAGTTTTGTATTGTATGTTTTTGATCCTTCAGATTTGCAGGAATAAAATTGTACATTTGCCATAGATGTATGTATATGTATATATGACAAATAAATATATATGTTCAATGATATTGTCTAGCAGTTTTTGTAAAAAGTTATTTAAATATTGTGATTTATTTTATTGTAAATGTTTGGTCTCTAATTTAAATAATTATGCCTGTCTTTTCTTGAGTTAGTTGTTATTTATTGACAGAATTAAAAAAAATGAAGTATGTGTTTGTAAGTTTTTGTACTACTGTATGGAGAGAGTTGACATATAATGGGAAATCTGCTACGTCACACTACCTTACCAAATATTACTGTGCCCATTAAAATTGATGAAAAAGTATTGGTATATCAGCTGTGTATGCCCTGGAGAAGGCAATAGACTGGGGAAATACAAAAAGGGCTGACTCCTTGCAGGCCATCGTTCTGTAGGTTTATTTAAAAATGACCATTGATGTCTAATTAAACAAGTAAACAAGTCAATTAAACAAATAAGAGGTGAAATGTACCTACAAAGTTAAAGCTGCAGATAGGAACAGAATGACCAGTATGAAAAGGGGAGGTGAGAGAAAGGGTGAGATGGGATAGTGATGGCTTGTTTCAGGAAGATTTGACAGGGATCGATAGATGGAGATGGAAAGAACTACAGGTGCTTTCCCTTTCTGGAGCTAACCATGGGGATGCTTGGCTGATTCTAAACGGCTGGATTTTTTGTAATGACAAATTATTGTCACTAGGTGGGGGTATTTGTATTTTTGTGGTAATATAGAAGTACTGATCTATTTGCTGTTTGAGCTGCTACGGGTATCTTCATTACCAAAAAGGGGCGGTCAATCTGACAAAAAGAGAACAAACTTGGTCGAAAGACATGAAGTGGCCAGAAGACTATACATGTGTTGTTATTTTCTATGTCAACAGAAAAAACGTACATTAAATACCAAAGCTAAACATCAATGCCAAATTTGTAACTGTCACCCACGAAGAAGGGTGAATGTGATCGACAATGTTAAATGTGTTAAGAAATGGTATCGTTAACATTTCACGTGGACTACTCTTCTCATTGTTGCAATTATATTTTTGTGCTGCTCTTAGATTAAAAGGTTTTAATATTTATTTTATATTTTATAAATTATTTGTGCTGATCTAAAGTTTGTAAACCCTTCAGAATGAATTCCTGTATTCCTGCATTAATTTGACCTAAAATTTGATACTAACAATAGATCACGCATAAAAACTCTTGCTCCACTCACAGTCTTCACTGGAAAAAGTATGCAAACCTTTAGATTTAGTGATTGGTGGCAGCAAAGACTTAATAATAAATATTTTCTATATCTGTTGATAAATCCCACATTTATGGTTTCTTTTGGCCCATCCTCTTTACAGAACTGCTCTGAGTCATTGATATTTGCATGTTTCTCGGTTGTAGATTTATATGCTGCATGACCCACATCCTTTTAGATTCAGCTTATGGACAGACACCCTGAATTCTCCTGCAGAATTTGCTGGTACAATCTAGAATTAATTATTCCTTCGAGGATTAAAAGCTGTCCAGGTCCAGAGGCTAAAATTTATGTTATGTTTGACATTATACTCACTTCATTCCTTGGTATTCTTGTTCAGTGTTTTCCCGATGGTGGACTCATGAACAATGAACCATTACATTAGTTGGACTGTTGGATTTCCTCCATTTGTACTCTCTTGATCTGACTGACCGTGGACTGATTGGAACCAAAGTCTTTAGCAATCGTTTTGTAAGCATCAAGAGCACTGACAACTCTATTTCTGAGGTTCTCCGAAATCTCACCTATTTTGTTTTTCTTTAATTTTCCACAATCTAATAATGTGAGGCCTTTGCCTTTTCACCTAATTTATATCTTTATTGATTTCATTTTGCACATGAGATAGTAAGTTCTCAGAACAGACTGACCTGTGGTGCAGACTGACCTGTGGTGCACCTAGATGCCTAGAAAACTGGACGTTAATGCATTAAAGATGATAAAGCCTGCAAAAAGGAAAATTATATCGAGAATAGGTTATGCAATTTTATATGCTGTGTCACTCCAGATACAAATAAAATCAGTTAAAATACCAGCCAGCAGTAATTATTTAAGGCATCACAAGGGTTCTCATTTATATAATATGCTTAGAACTTACATTAAATATGATGAGCCTATTCCACAACCGACAGTACGTTCAAGTTTAGTGGGAAATCAAAGAAAATCCTATAAATGGGAAGATGACATAAATGCCCCAAGTAAATCTTTGCCATGTTTGGGGAAAGTGCCTTGCTTAGGAAGGACGAGTTTGACCACACTAATATTCCCGGGCCGTCAGCTAAGTGAAAAAATAAGACAGAGACTGAATCTGATTTTTAAAATAAATAAATAAACAGTTAAAATCTCATATTAAGTCTGCGGAATTCTCATAAACTTGTCTGATGCATTTAAATAGCTTATCACAGATCTAAAAGTAATTGTTATTGTCTTTAGTTGGTCAGGAAACCATTTCATGTAAAAACTAACTTTCTAACTACCCCAGGCTAGGACCAAATTGTAACTATGAGAACACACTAGTAGCATTTGATAACATTAAATTCAATAGCGTTAAGATTGACTTTGAACGTAAGTATATTATTTTATATATAAGAAAACACTATTAAATACAGTTAAATGTAAAATGTAAATGTAAATGTAGCTAGTTGCCAAAGATTTCGCTTCAACCCTAATATTGTTCAGAACCTGATTTTTTTAAAATTAAAAAACAGAATATTGTACATTTATATTTTTGTATTATTATTATTATTATTGTTGTTATTATTATTATTATACTTACAAATATGTTTCAAATATATTTTTTGTGAAACGGGCACAGGCACGATGTCAGTAGAAAACAATGGTGCAAGAGGAATCGGTCAGAATCTCAGGGTGCGGTCAGAACTACGGTGGGTGCGAACAGAATCGTTTAATCTTTTGCAGTCAGGCAGGCAGAGTCAGAAATGGTGCGTTAAGTTAAATTATTGCTTGTAGATTTTTTTATTTAAATTTATTTTTGTTGTGTAAAGTGTGATGGTACGATCTGCTGTAGTGAGTTTAATATTTATCGTATTTAACTCTGCATGTGTGGTGTAGGATTAATTAATTAAAACGGGCATTCCCCTTCCCATAGTGATGCGGTAGGTTACTGGTGTTAGTGAGTAGGGAGTCTCGTGTGTTTCTGTTGTTCTACCCTACCTGAGGAGACAACACCTAATGTATTAAAATATATCTATAAAACATATACCAAAATAATTACATGTCATTATGCTAAACTACCCTCTGGTCAATATGTATGTACAGATTATGTAATGGTGTATAACAACTAATGGTGCCAATGTAACATTTTAAAATGTTATTAATTATTTGAATTGAATCGTTTTTTCTATAGCTTTAACGATATTGACTTAAATGATCTTCTTACTTTTCATTTTAGGGTTAATTTAGACGGCTCACAATCGTTAATAAACCGATGCAGTGAGGTTACTGGGATTCTACCGGAAGAACCTGTAGTGGGAGACACAGGCCAATCACAGACACAATGCCAAGACTCCTATCTCAGGAGATTCATCTCACCTAAAGTTTGCGCTAGTTCGCAAAGCCATTAGGGACCTCCTAGACTGTTCTGTTTTGCAGAAGAATGCCCACTTCGCTGCCCCTCCTGCCTACGTTTCCATCCAGGGTTTTTTTTTTTGCGACAAAAAGTGTATCGCATCAAAATGTTTAGCGATATAGCTGATGGAAACTTGTAAAATCTCACAAGTGTCGAAATAATATTTTACTGTTTAACTCTAGCGCATAAACTTTATGTCGACACTTCAAATATCGGTAAAATCTAGTTTGGAAACACTTTTTTTCTAGAAAATAGGCATTAACGCAAAAAACGTAGTGTCACATAACAGAATGTACATCACATTTGTCCTCACATGTGCCATCCAGCGCACCGTAAAACTGTGGCAAAAGGTGCACGAAGGAATTCCGGTACGCAATTTCATTGGCCTCCGCTACATTTGGCAGCCTGATATAACGCCGCATCAATTTTTCTTTAATAGCTGTGCACACAGCATATACGCATCGATGGACGGAAGTTTTACTAACTCCGAAAGTTTCTCCTACAACTCTGCACTCTGCGCAGGTTGCCAGCTTAGACAGGGCAATGGCGATCCGTTTTCGGGTCGGAACCGGGGGCCGGTGGCTCCCGGCGATGGGCGCAACATCAGGACCAATCAATTGGCACAGCATTCCAAACGTTGGCCGTGACATCCTAAACTGTTGCAGCCACGGACTTTCTTTATTGTCTCTCGACCGCAACCTCCCAGACAACGCCCTACTGCATAATTTCTCCCTGACCTATGAACTATGAACCTATGAACGTCGCATAAGGGCAGCTACTTGCAGACCTAATAGACGTGCAACTGCTGCATTTCGATGTCGTCTTCTGATATTTCCTAATATAGCACATATTTGTGATATTAAAACGACTGTAAGCTGGCTAATATCTGTTAATTGTCTCAGTACTCTCTCCATTTAAAAAAGGTTTGAGGAAAACATTAAGGCAACATTAACGTAAGCGATAATGTGTTTTTTTCAAGGATGACGTCAATACGCACGCCATTTTATCGCCAAAAGGCTAGTTGAATGAAAACGACCAAGAGAACCAGTTATTTACTGATTTTTCTCTTCGTCGATAACATAATAGCGCAAAAAGTGGATGGAAACTAGTTTATAGAGTTATTGCGAAAAAGTTAAACGAAAAATACTATGTCGACAATTATTTAAGCGATAATTTGCGGTTCCATCAGCTATATCTGCAAACATTTGGATGTGATACACTTTTTGTCGCAAAAAAACCCTTGGATGGAAACGTAGTTAGTGTTAATATAATCGCATTTTTCGGTTTTGATTTTGCGCATTCAGTGAGTAGCTGTTACCTATGTAGGATCAAAGTACTCGAAATGAAGTAAATCAATCAATTAATCAAATACCAAATAATGAAATGCATGATTTAATTATTAAATAAATGAATAAGAAATTATATAATTCAATATATTATTTTCTTTTGAAATGATTTAAGAATTTCTTTTAAAAATAATGTTATCATATTACATTTCAACATAATAAATTGCATTTCCCAATGGCTTTTTATCATATTGTAATTGACTTGACGTACATTAACATGACAGATTTTATTTTGACAGTTATTGGTGACAGTTTTGTTCTCTGGTGATTTAGAATTGGGATGTAATCCAAGGAAATGTTCATTTAGAATGGCTTCTGATTGTTTTAAAATGGTTTAAAAGACTGGGGTACAATTCTTTAAAGTTTATGGAATAGTGTTAACATTTAGAAAGCAGATGTCCCCTCACCTTTTTTATAAGGGCATGATATTAGGGCAACAATATAAGGTGAAATCACACATGATGCAAACTAGGCTACTAGGTAACCAGTTGTTACTAAAACTGCAGTTTATGTATGTTCCACATATGGGCTTCAATGCATCTTCTCTTTTTGCATTGGCTTATATTATGTGGAAGTTCCCTCCTTGCATAGAGTTGGTATGACACATTTTACCAACAGTGGCATTTTTTGGTTTTTTATAATAGTGAGTCTCATTTGTTTCCTTTTTCCCCTTTCCATTCAAATTAGGACAGGAGCTCTTTTTCCAGGGGAATATGTAAGGTTTGGGGTCATGTTAGAGAGAGTGTGAGGATAGAGGGTACTGTGTGATGAAGGAGTGGAGGAATGGCGTTCCCAAAATATATGTACCCCAATGCTGTACTTGTCCTTTTATGTATGTGATATTTAAAGTTAACTGAACTAGATATAGAGCAATGATACTGGTGAGACGTTATGACTGACTGATGGGTTTCAACAAATTGGAAGGTTTACTGCCCCTTTTAACTAGAAACACTAAATTTGTTGAGACCCACGCCAAACAAATAAAAACAATTTTTATAATTCAGCAGACTGAAAGTCAATATGACTTGTTATTTGCAGCAGTACATGCTGTTGAACTTTGACCCTAAAATTAACATTATGGCACTATAACGAAATTCTTCCTCTTTGGAACTGTCAATTACATTGACTTCAGCTTTGGCTGCCTAGCATGAAACTTTTTAAGGATTGTGATGCCAAAAGTGGACTCAGTGGACCTAATATTTTTCCAAAGCTGCTTGCTTTAAAAAAAAAAAAATGCATACATATTTAAGTTTAAATTGAAGTAAATAGTTTTTAATGAGTGAGAGTTTTAACAGATTTATATTGAACAACAGGTGTGTCTAAAGAAACTTAAAGTATGTTAGTATGTTAAAGCGCTTATCGTGATTGTGTGGGTTTGTTGTGTGTTGTAAATTCAGGAGTTTTAAAGGTTGGTGTGGTATGATATCAGGGTTATACACTGGGGATCCCCAATATTCTACCAGGATGGGGACACCTGTATCCCATAGCTGTACTGTATTGCCTAACAATGTAATTAAAAGACAAGAGTGATGGTTAATGTAATGTTTTTATTTATTTTTAAACTCGTTAGAACGTTAGAATTGTCATATGATGCATTTGTTCAATTGTATTACACAGTGGGGTTCCCCAATATTCTATGTGTTGAGAAGCTGAGGAATATTGTATCCTCTAACAATGTAATTAAAAAACAAGTTTAATGGATAATGTCTCCTTTTAGGGGAGACACACTTACTCGCTTCCCTTTCTGATCCTTGCTCGTTGAGTGAGCCATCCACTTAAGATAATAATAACAATAATACTAACGTGGTTATAATAGTATAAGTAATAATGCATATGATCATTTTAAATATTCAAAAATAAATACTGCAATAATATAAACAGTGATTATGATCAAAGCATGAATAATATTTATGCCTGATATATTAATACCACATACCATGCATATAATAATCTTCGATCAATAACTACTTGTGCCGTACAGTGTAATACACACAATGATTATAACCCAAGCATTGATAATAATTTCTTAATCAATAACTACAACATAGTTCAGCCTATTATTCTATATAATCAGTAAAAGCAAAATAGATAATCACCAAGTCTTAATACAGGTCTCTATTCAGTCACTGAGGATTTCAAAGCCGTTCATCAGCTTGATTGTTCTGACCAGATTGGATTGACCTCTAACTCAAGGGGCTTGGCCCTTTTTATATTCTAAAATTGACCTCCCTTTGTCTTTCTTTATTAAACAATCGTGACCGAGACTTTTGGTCTTATCTTACTCATCTCGGACCCCTGCCTGATTATTTATCACTCTAGCAGTCAGCGATAGCCATCATTCATTAATCTCAACCAAGTCCTCCCGCACATATATCAACCACACATATTTTCATAATTGGCATACATTCTTTCTCTAACTGGTGTACATTTCTTTTCTATCTAGCATACATATTTTTGCTATCTGGTATGCAGCTATATTTGGACATTTTATTATTTTAGTTAGGTTTCCCAACAAAATGTACAGAAAATAACAGCTACATTTTTTGGCTATACAACCGTAGATTATATAGGCTACACAATACAGAACAAAAACCCTAAGGAAAATTCAAATTTGACATAGTTCCCCAAAATTAAAATAAAGGTTTATTTACATTCCACACTGAGGGATAGTGCTAATAAAAACAATCTAGGTTTTTCTAGGTGGTGATACCTTGTCAATTATTAAAAATTTCAGATACTCAATTCCACAAGTTCATGTTCCAAAAGAAAAAAACATGATGCTAATAAACATAATGTGAGTCTGTCTAAAATTAAGTAAATCAATAAGAAGGCTGCATCACATTTTCAGTAGGAGAAAATATTGTGGCTCGGCGCCCATCAAATACATATTTTAGTTTGCTAAGGAGTGAAATCACAGGGGTTACACGGTGTACAGAAATCAGGTCAATCAATCAAACTAAGCCCCCAGTTTAAATCAACCAGTACGTTTTATGGTTTACTGTGTATAATTATCTATTATAATTATCTTACAGATTTTCTCAGTTACACCTAGTCCTACAGGCGTTTTAAGGAAACAACACAGCCTAATATTTTATCTCCAAATAGGCTATCAATCTTTTATCACGGACATAATGGGTGTTGTGGAAAAAAATTATAAGGAAGTAAAGTATATGCTGTGTGTATTCTCTAAGGTAATATCAAAATAATAATCAAGAATGTAATCAGTCAAATACACTAAAAATGAAAGTCACAAAGCATGAACGATTAGACTAGGTGAGAGCACAGATGCACTGATGTCCTGTAAGGAAGCATCAAAACACAGCATGCAATGTAACTAATTATTTTTAATGAAACCGAGAGAAGCGCAGAAATAATGGTATAATAGATAAGCAGAAAATGGCCGGTTTAGGAGGAGTAAAAAGATAATGGTGTACTGGAAAAGGGAACCGGAGTAAGGCCAGCGGGTTTGGAACAAGGCCAAGCGAGGACCAGGTGAAAGAAATAATGGTGTATAGAAATAACGGGGTAAGGTGAAAAGAGGGGTCAGGAAATGGGCTTCATATTAGGAGGGGCTGAAAGACAACATAAAAAAAGGATGCGCATGGATGCAAAGTCAGTCTGTCTCTGTCTCTGTCTGTCTGTCTCTGTCTCTGTCTTCGTCTGTCTCTGTCTGTCTTCGTCTGTCTGTCTCTGTCTGTCTGTCTGTCTCTGTCTATGTCTGTCTTCGTCTGTCTGTCTGTCTGTCTCTGTCTCTGCCTGTCTTCGTCTGTTTGTCTTTGTCATTGTCGTTGGTGTTGATGTCGTTTGGACTGTTCTGCGCAGGACCAGCCCGTTTTGCTGTATGCCTTTGGATCCAAAGCAATAAACCTATTACTTAATGAATGTTTAAATTTATTTAAATTGCATGGTGAAATTATTAAAGTGTGCTATGGGACACTTAGCCTACTGGCCCAGGCTGAGATTGATTTCTCCCACAGTGTGTTGTTACTATTGTATATGTGAATTTGTTCATGCCCAAAACATAAATTTTTCTAGTTTCATTAGAAGAACAATATAAATGACTAAAATGTGTATTAATCTGCTTTGTTGTAATGACACATTTAAATCCACTAGATGGTGCTGCTCTCATCAAAATTGTTGACAACCCTGTACAAAATGTATAATGTGACTATAACGTGCACGTGATGGTGAAGTGTCATTTAATTTGTTGCTGATGACCAAAATCATATGATGGGCATGTGATTGACACAGTTTTACAATAAATTACAGGGGAATTCAAGCCTCTTTAGCCTATACAGAGAACAGAATCATCAAAATGTTGACATAGATTATGTTTTTCGGGAAAGGCTACTTATGCAAAAAGAACAAAATAAAATAAAACTAATTTAATTAAATTAAAAATAAGACTACAAAATGTTACTAATATCAGATTGAGCAGTACACTTCTAGCTTTCCTTCTTAAGAAGACATTCGAACCAAAATACTGGTAAAACAGCAATCACAGAACAGTTCAGCAATAGTTTCAACCTCTGCCAAGCATCTTGGTGTTCCATTTCCTCCTAGCTTAGTCACCTTCATGCCACCCGTCTCTTTAACACAACGCAGGCTGCACTGCTTGCACAAGAAATTCAGCACCAATCGAAAGTCGTCTGCGCTCATGCACATTCAAAAACCCATAAACTATTTTTGCCGTTGCTGAATGTTAACTATCTCCGTATTTGTGGTTTTGAAAATGGTGTGAGAACGCTCTTCAATGACGTCTGCAATGTAGGCTCATAAGTCAACGATGAAGCAGCAGTGTGAACTATCTGGGGGGGTAAGGTGTCATTTGTGTGGGTGAAGAGCGTAGGAGGACAAAAACAGACAAAGGGGCTATGGCAATCATATCAGTAAGGGGACCTTAATAAGAAATGTTGTTTCTCAATAGTAATTTCAATAGTTTCAGATGGTAGCCCAAAGAAATTATCTAACTGATTGACTGGAAATGTTTGATTTATTAGAAAGATATGTATGAATGTGTGTGTGTGTGTGTGTGTGTCTTAGAACTGCTTGTTCTAACCAACTTGTGGCTTTTTGACCCCATATTCAGTCCTTTACAATCAGAAAACAGAAATATGACTATTAGAAATATGTCTTTTCAACAATGTTTCTCACTGGGTCAGTTTTTGGCAGCAGATATGTTGTATGCTTCTAGTTTTTTATTCCTGATAAGCTATGCATGAAAACTACAAACGAATGAAATGTCGCTGGAACGTGGCTCACTCTTCTACCAGAGGACAACCGGTTGTAAGCAGACCTTACAAAGTGCTTTTGACATTAAGACTAAACTCGATGCAGTGTTAGAACTTCTCCACATTGAACTTCTGATCATCTGATCCCCTGTATAAATAAGTCAGCCTACTCTTTGCTTTCTACAGCTGATCCTCTTTATAAAATCGCTGATGTAACGTTAATGAAGTACTTTAGATTGGAAACCCTTTAAAATTATGTTACGCTTATCACATGAATATTACTCAGTACATTAGATTTTGTGATTCATACTTTTAGGAGCTGTTCCTTATTCGCAGGGGATCACACATGCAGCACAATAGAGTTGATGTACAATGTATCTTATTAAGTAGGTGAGTTAGAAAATCCCTCTGATCTATTGCATAAAATATGCAAGGAATTAAGACTTATTTAAAACATAATGCCATCCTCTCACCTACACAATATAAAATTGTAAACCCTGAAGTACGTACGTATCTGAGAACAGAGGAAGCCATGACATGAATGAGTATCAGTATGAATACGAACTCAGAAGTGTCTATTTGACGATAACTGCGTCACACTGCACCAGTAGGCTTCAAAGGTGATTTCGTAACCAATAACAGGGCAGCACGAACAGAAAGCCCCTTCATTAATGTCAATGATGACTGTGTTATAAATAACACCCCCACTACCCCTACACACAGGCTAATTTTGTGCATGTATGTACTCATTTATTTGAAGCGTTCTAGTCATGCTTCATAAAGAATGGCAAAATCTAACAAATAGCGGCGTAGAAAATATTAATGTGTCATATATTCTGCCTGTAGAATCTACAGGGTATTGAGTAAAACAATAATATATGCTAAAAGTTGTGTTTTATGCACTTTTTAACGGGTTTTTCAGTATATAGGATACATCGCTACATCTACATGACGTCTAGGTATCATAAAAGGTTTGTGGTACTCATCTCCCGCCCCCACAATAAAGGGTGACGTGTCACCATATTACACGCCAGTCACCATATTATCACTTCAGTTCTCGTAACTACACTTATTTGCATTGGGTAATTTTTGCGAATGTTAAATCCCTCCAAAAAATACGATTAATTCATTTTAAAAAAATTTCATTTTCGTTTTCCTGCTGTTTATTCAATAAGAGCTGTAGCGCGTGTTTCCTTATAAATTTGATAGAAATATATACAAGCTCAAGGAGTCTTCTCTTGAACCATCCGAAATGGCAGATTATTTGTTTTACGTGCGTTTGTTACAATTCATGGTTAAGATTTAGCAGCCAATATATATATATATATATTCATTGGGGTTGTTAG
>JAOYSI010000626.1:7232-17997 GCA_025775065.1 Hiodon alosoides | reverse complement strand
CTCTCGCTCTCTGCCATCTCCCTCACCCTCTGCCACCCCCCCCCCCCCCCCCATCCTGTGAACATGTCCTGCAGCGCTGATGTTTGTCAGCACACAGTGAATGGGAATGAACCCCAGCTATAATAGCCAGGCAGCACACAGCTCTGGGTCTGTAGCCAGGAATCACACGCAGGCCACAGCGGGGATCCAGAACCGTGGCCAGGTGCGTCTGGCAGGGTAGATAGGAGAAGCCAATTAAAACACTGCGTTGGTTAACAGTTAACATGGAGTACAGGATTTGGCCATTAAACCCCAGCCCTGGGATTGACACTGGCAGGGTAGATAGGAGAAGCCAATTAAAACACTGCGTTGGTTAACGGTTAACATGGAGTGCAGGATTTGGCCATTAAACCCCAGCCCTGGGATTGACACTGGGAGGGTAGATAGGAGAAGCCAATTAAAACACTGCGTTGGTTAACGGTTAACAGGGAGTGCAGGATTTGGCCATTAAACCCCAGCCCTGGGATTGACACTGGGAGGGTAGATGGGAGAAGCCAATTAAAACACTGCGTTGGTTAACAGGGAGTGCAGGATTTGGCCATTAAACCCCAGCCCTGGGATGTATTCAGCCCTGTTGATTTTTTTCTCCTGTCAGGAACGTTTCTACTGCTGGCCCGAGCTATTATCACTGAGTGCTTACACCCCTCTCTCCTTACTGTGTGTGTGCTACAGCTGCTAATAACAACCCTCATCATGTGGGCTTTGGCTTGGTCTGCAACTGACGGGGAAGCTATTTGACTAGTTACACGTGTTGGCACATTACACAAACGCTTTCGCCACAACCAGGTAAATCCCTCAGATTGATGTGAACTCCAGAACTCAAGTGTTTTGTCGCTTTTCTGCAGGTGAACCTCAACGACTCTCACAACCAGATGGTGGTGCACTGGGCCGGAGAGAAGAGCAACGTTATTGTGGCCCTTGCCAGAGACAGTGCTGGGGCCACAGGGCCCAGGAGCAGCTCGGTGAGTTCTGAATTAAGACTGGCGGATATGGCTCCTTCATTTAACCTGAGTTTCTGAGTAGCTGGAGGGAACTTGCATCGGGTTCTAAAACTTTGCTAAGTCTAGCTCTGCGTTGGTTTTATTGTTGTGAGAAAAACAAGTCTCTTCTATTGCTGAATTTGGCAAAAATTGTTCTAACGATGGATTTAACTGTGCCGTTTTACTGAATCGATGCGAAATCTCCACATCTCACAGCCATTAAAGAGAAGCCTTGTTAATTACGTTTAAGAGTTTAATATCTGACAACGGCTGTATTGGTAGTGGTTATATACGATCCGATACATTTGGCTTGTGGCAATATCTGTGACAATTCTATTAATTAGTTACGCAAGAATTGAATAAACGCGCACGCTGCATGTTAAAGGAGGATTTTCTGGGTCGTTTTGTTCGGTTCAGCCCCAGAAATGGCAGAGTTCATTTAAATGAATTATGACCTCACTATCAGCAGTTACTGAGTGCATGTGTGTGCGGCTTTTCAGAGCCGGTCCAAATCCTCGCTCGTCTGCCTAACTGTACAGTGTGTGCGGCTTTTCAGAGCCGGTCCAAATCCTCGCTCGTCCGCCTTACTGTACAGTGTGTGCGGCTTTTCAGAGCCGGTCCAAATCCTCGCTCGTCCGCCTTACTGTACAGTGTGTGCGGCTTTTCAGAGCCGGTCCAAATCCTCGCTCGTCCGCCTTACTGTACAGTGTGTGCGGTTCTTGTGCATATGGTTTTAGTGTGTGCGGTGTTGTCTGCCCACGGTTTTGTGTGTGCGGTGGTGTCTGCCCACGGTTTTGTGTGTGCGGTTCTTGTGCATATGGTTTTAGTGTGTGCGGTGTTGCCTGCGCACGGTTTTGTGTGTGCGGTGTTGTCTTGCCACGGTTTTAGTGTGTGCGGTTCTTGTGCATATGGTTTTGTGTGTGCGGTGTTGTCTGCGCACGGTCTTGTGTGTGCGGTGTTGTCTGCGCACGGTCTTGTGTGTGCGGTGTTGTCTGCGCACGGTCTTGTGTGTGCGGTTCCCTTGCGGTTTGTTTTACTGAAGCACACCCTGGCCGTTTTTCAGTTTCATCGGTTCATGCGATCTAGAGCAGATTCCGACATCCATCCTGCGCGATCGATCTCCTCCTCATTGTGTCCTCTGCACAGGCAGGCCTCGCCAGGCCTAAACGGCCCTATGTAAACCACCAAGATGGTCGGGTGGGAGGGCAAATAGTCTTTTAGCAGCTCGTGGAACCAGGGATGTGTAAGCCATTAAGATTCTATTGTGTAGGATAATTCAATTGTGTATTGTCTGCTAATGTTATTAAATCATTGACAAATGCTAACGGAATTTGACCTAATACATTTATAATTAGCTTTGTTTACACGTATTCATTACAACCATTTATTATTATTATTATATATAACTCTTTGCATTTGGATTATTGTGTTTACATTCACCATTTAGGTCAACAAACCTAAAATCTATATTAGAAGATTGGTGGGAAAAACCCAGCTGATTTCAAGGGATGTAAGATTTCTGAATGAGAATATTTAGAATTTTAATGCATCTTATTTTTAGGAGAACAAATGTTACTGATGATAATCTGAAGGATATCAGCCGGCCGTTTGCCCAATTACCACAGGATCCTTCTGTCAATTGTTCTTCATCAAACAGACTGGAAATGTAATGCTGGAGTAAAACCCTCATGTTTCCAAACAAAAGCGGGTGTTTGTCTCCCCTTGGCTATGTCTCTGTCTCTGTCTCTGTCTCTGTCTCTGTCTCTCCTTGTCATCTGTGACCCTGTGTCAGTGTTGGGTCACAACACATATACGTAACACTCACACACACGTAACACACACACCCAGGTAACCTAACCTAACAAGTAACTAAGTAGCCACCTCTGACCAGACGTGAACCGTGTTGGCTGTTAACCAGAGGGGAATGATTAAAAAGATTGCACCACTTGGGATGCGATTGGGACAAAACGGGTTCAGGTCCGGACTGACTCGCCACATCTCATGGCAGGTCTACGTGTCCTACGACTACGGCACCACCTTCACACCCATCTCGGACCGCTTCCAGCTGTCACCGGAGAAGGAGGACAGTAAGCAGGTCATCGCCCAGTTCTACCACAGCCCAGCTGATAACAAGAGGGTAAGTATTTAGGCCTAGCCAGAGATTGGAGGAAGGAGAACGGCTAAATCTCGTCCATCGTGGAAAATAAAAAATGGGTGTGTGAGTTTCTGCGGGCCTCTGGGATGGGCACTCGCAAGGTCGCTGAGGAAACGGTTCTGGCTGAACACCAGAATCCAGTCATGGTTTAAAGAGATGGGAACTGTACAGCAGGAGGTTATTTATATGGTTTGTTCCCTTTTGATGGATCACCGTGGGTTTCAGGCAGGGGGCTTGATCGGGGCGGGGGGCGGGGGCCTGCAGCATGGCGCGGTGCGATCGGTGACGCTGGCGGAAACTCAGCTCTGGGGGATAGTGACTCATGGCCTGGATCCTGGCGCCCAGCCGAGCGGCCCGGCTTGGTCCGGTGAGGGAGAGTCTGCACTGCGTCGGTGCAGGTGAGGATACGACAGACTGATGACACAACGCTGCAGTCATTGTAATCTTTCATATCTGGCCAGGTTTTATGTTGAATTGAATGAGAATTCGAAAATTGTGTAATCGACTCTGAACACATAAAGTTCAAATAAATTTGGTGCAATTTTGAAGGTGAGGGGACACAAGCACTCTAAAGCTGCTGTAAACATCCCGGGCTGAGATTCCCCACTCTGTGCCGCAAAGAAGATTCCCCCCTCTGAGCCGCAAAGAAGATTCCCCACTCTGTGCCAGATTCGCTCTGGGCCGGATTCCCTCTGAGCCCTTGATTATATCTTTTATAAGTATTTAGGGTCCTTTAACTGTTGTGAAAATGTTAAACAATCCACAAAATGCAAAAGACCCGGCAATGAAGTTAATATTACTAAAAGTTACATTTTGTTAAATAATATGGGGATAATATATTCTATATTATTATAAGTTTTCTTGGAATCAAAATGGTTGTATATTCTTCATTGGTCAAGTTGTGATTGGGGGGATAGTTATATTATCAGGAAAGAAATATTCGTATTAACAATAGATGGGATTAGTTATAGTATATTAGTATAGAAAAGTAAAAAAAAAAATGTATCTGTTTTTGCATGGATTCTGAGAGAAAAGGGTAACGGTATATTTTATAACTTCAGGACTGCCACTACTTCTCAGATTCTTTTGATTTATGTGCTTGTAAAAATAACTAATTTATGTGAAATGTTTATATGAGCCCTCCCCGGAGCTGACTTCTACACTATTTCATGGTGGATGAGGGATGAATGAAGAAATCAAAAAAGGATGGAGAGATGTGAATGTAACCATGTGATTACAATATCAGAACTGCTAAAAGTGTTCTTATATTTAAATTTCTATCAGTGTCCTTTGAGATATTTTGATGCCTATGTCAAGACAGAATTGCTTAGTAAGTCAGAAAACCTTCTGCCTCGAACCCAAGTTGAATGTGAACATCCCCGTTTCCCCCTTGTCCCTGCTTCTCACCCTTCCCTCTGCAGTATCTTTTCGCAGACACCACCAACAGCTATCTCTGGAATACCTTCGACTTCTGCAAGACCATCCAGGGTTTCTCCCTCCCCTTCAAGCCCACTGATCTGCTGCTGCACAACAAGATGTCCAACCTGGTCCTGGGTTACGACAGCCTCCACCCCAACAAACAGGTACGTTTCCCCAGTATGCCCCTACCACCGCCTCCACTCTCGCACCTTTAGCAGCGTTAGACCTTCAGCTTCTGTAGTCATAGTGATTACGTAGTTATCCTTCAACTAGAAAACCATTATGAAGAACGGCACGAGGAGCGAATTGTTCCAGTTCTTCAGAAGGGGTGTGTGTGTGTGTGTGTGTGTGAGGAGGGAGCAGAAAGCCGTAATGAAGAACGAGACGAGGAGCGAATTGTTCCAGTTCTTCAGAAGGGTTCTGCGTGTGCGTGTCTGTGTGTGTGAGGAGGGAGCAGAAAGCCGTAATGAAGAACGGGACGAGGAGCGAATTGTTCCAGTTCTTCAGAAGGGTTCTGTGTGTGTGTGTGTGTGTGTGTGTGTGTGTGTGTGTGTGTGAGGAGGGAGCAGAAAGCCGTAATGAAGAACGGCACGAGGAGCGAATTGTTCCAGTTCTTCAGAAGGGTTGTGTGTGTGCGGAGGAAGAAACCGACTGCAGTGTGAAGATCCTTTTCACGGTGTTCCTCTTCACATGCGAAACATGAACCATCGTTAATGGGTTATATCGCTGAAAAACCCAGAAATATCGGCGCAGATATGACAAATCTGGCAAGAGCACATCTTAGATGTCTGTGATCTTATAAAAATATGGTCTTTTTTTTTTTTTTTCTTCGTACAGAAGCAGAACATCAGAGCTGAACGTTACCCATATAATGCATAATATAATATAAAGAAACTCTCCCTCTGCTCTTGTTTCTGCAGCTGTGGAAGTCTGACGACTTTGGTGAGACGTGGGTGTTGATTCAGGAACACGTCAAGTCCTACTTTTGGTAAGAGCTGCGCTTCCTGACGTTCCTGTGTTGAATCCCTCACGAGGAGAGGTGTTATGTAAGCCTCAGTACGGGAGATCCGGGCTGAGGGTGGACTCTGGGCGTGTCGCTTGACTGGCTTTCTCCATGACCATCTGTCGCCCCGTTCCTCTCTAACACCGTGGATCTGCAGACAGGAGGGTGGGAAAAAGCTTCAGTAATAGTAGCTTTTAACCAGCCATTTTCCTGCGCTCTGGTCTCTTGGTCAAAAGTCTCATTGATATTTCCTCCAGGCTGACAGGGAAGTATTACTGTGATTGAACACAGAACAGCCAGAACTGCTCTCCCTGCTAAGACATGAAATTATTCTTTTGATTCACTCCATGCTCGAGACCCTGAGTCGGACGCCTAAAATTGACAACCTAACAGTGTCCGTTCTCTTTGAGCTGGAGCCGTAGTGAGAACACATAATTTATTCTTCAGAGCTACCGAGGTTGCATTACGTAATCAATTTAAGTGCATTTTCCATCTAGTGAGAACTTAAAAGTAAGCTTGTTTAGGAAATCAATGCGTTTTGGTCTATCTAACGTTACGGTCCACAATGGGTGGTCAGTAGCAACATTATCCTTGTGTTAAACGGTTGGATGAAAATACCATCTGTATGTATACCAGACGATTCAGCTTAAAAATAAATAAATAAAACCAGAACTCTATTGTAGGAAGTGTTTGGTTCGTAATTTCTAAATGAAATGTGTTGCCATGGAAACGAGCAGTCAGGGTTCATTGATAAAAGTACAACCTGAATGGGTGATGATTTCAGCTTGTGTGGTCAGTGGGCGAGTAGCTGGTTCCAGTACAGGGAAGCTGGCGAGACGAGATGAGTGGCCTCAGAAAGCTGGGGAGAACCCATCAAACAACGCTCCTGGCACGGTTGCTGGGTCTGGTTAAAGTTTGTGGTTATGTTAGTGCCTCGCTTGTGGGTTTTGTTGGGAACCGTTTTGAAGACGTGAATGGTTTTTTTTGTTGTTTTTTTTTGTTTTTTAAAAAATCCGTTGGCAGAGAAAGCAGTGGTGAGGGCTGCCTTGGTCCCTACATGAGACCTCTGTCGTGTCTATAACTCCCTGCTCCGTGGGAGGCTGGATCTGAGGAGTCCCTAATTCCAGTGGATATTCAGGCCTCTGTAATGAATCTGATGAATAAATGATGGTGTCTGCCAGTCCCCGAGCCACTTCTTCTTCCCGGATAGGAGGAGGCCTGGATCGCTCGCCTGTAGACGTGGCAAACACGGCGATCCGATGCCGGATTCCCCGTGTATTCACCCTCTCACCCTCCTGATTGGTAGCTCCCCGGGTTTCCTCTCCCGCGTGTTCTCAGTAAATGGAGAGGGCACCCGTGATTCACAGCACGGTCACGTTGAAATGAACGGCAGGTTTTGGAGTGGTGAATAAGTAATGAATTAGCATGGATAATTCCGCCACACGCTGCTCACAGGACCCGATGCAGACGCTCGAGTGGAAAAGAGCGGACTGCCGCTGGTAATGAGATTGGATAAGCAGGGTGCCCCTCTAACACTGCGCTATCAACTCTAATGTGTTCACTAACACTGCGCTATCAACTCTAATGTGTTCACTAACACTGCGCTATCAACTCTAATGTGTTCACTAACGCTGCGCTATCAACTCTAATGTGTTCACTAACGCTGCTCTATCAACTCTAATGTGTTCACTAACGCTGCGCTATCAACTCTAATGTGTTCACTAACACTGCGCTATCAAATCTAATATGTTCACTAACACTGCGTTATCAACTCTAATGTGTTCACTAACACTGCGTTATCAACTGTAGTATGTTCACTAACACTGCGTTATCAACTTTAGTGTGTTCACTAACACTGCGTTATCAACTTTAGTATGTTCACTAACACTGCGTTATCAACTTTAGTGTGTTCACTAACACTGCGTTATCAACTTTAGTATGTTCACTAACACTGCGTTATCAACTTTAGTATGTTCACTAACACTGCGCTATCAACTCTAATGTGTTCACTAACACTGCGCTATTAACTTTAGTATGTTCACTAACACTGCGCTATCAACTCTAATTGGTTCACTAACACTGCGCTATCAAATCTAATATGTTCGCTAACACTGCGCTATCAAATCTAATATGTTCACTAACACTGCACTATCAAATCTAATATGTTCAGTAACACTGCACTATCAACTGTAGTATGTTCACTAACACGGCGTTATCAACTGTAATGTTCACTAACACTGCGCTATCAACTGTAGTATGTTCCCTAACACTGCGTTATCGACTGTAATGTTCACTAACACTGCGCTATCAACTTTAATATGTTCACTAGCACTGTGCTTATTTTTGTTTTGTTATTTCCAATTCGAATCACTTGGGCAGGTCCAAAGGGGAAAACAAATCTTTATAAGAACGTTTCACACAATGGGGTTTTTGTGTTATTCACTCCACGCAGTTAACCAGATTAAATTGCCACAAACTGGTGAGGACCACTGCATCTTACGTTTGGTTTTCTCAGTGTAATCTTGTGGCTTGGGGGTTTAACACCTTTCTACAGTCAGGCCTTAACATTCCCTTTGCTTCATACTGTGGACCATACGGATCGTTTTCGGCCTTTGTTTGCCCCTCCGTAAGAATGGGTAGAAAACGCTACCTCCAAGTTAACAAAATCTGGAACTAGCTTACATGTGACGCACCCGCTCTGCATGGTCATCTGGGATTGAACATTGCTATGTTGTGTTTCTCCCTTGTGACCGTGGGAATAGTGTTGAGGTTCCCGTGGAGGTGTTTAAATGATTGGAAGTGGTTCCTCCGTTTTGGCTTTGTGTGCGTGGGTGAACTTTGACATCTGTGTTTCAGGGGTGTTGAGCCGTACGACGCGCCCACCACTGTCCTGGTACAGCGACACGAACCCCAGGGAGTCTCGCACATCCTCAGCAGTACAGACTTCTTCCAGAGCCAACAGAACCGCCATCTCATTCTGGAGCATGTCGACAGCTTCCAGCTCAGGGAGAAGTACATGTTCGCCACCACTACCACAGTGAGTGATCGGGTTCTCTCCACCACCCCGCATCTCTGTCATGTCCGGATCGGGTTCCTCTCCACCACGCCGCATCTCTGGCATGTCCGGATCGGGTTCTGTCCACCACCCCGCATCTCTGTCATGTCCGGATCGGGGTTCTCTCCACCACGCCGCATCTCTGTCATGTCCGGATCGGGTTCTCTCCACCACGCCGCATCTCTGTCATGTCCGGATCGGGGTCCTCTCCACCACCCCGCATCTCTGTCATGTCCGGATCGGGGTTCCTCTCCACCACGCCGCATCTCTGTCATGTCCGGATCGGGTTCCCTCCACCACCCAGCATCTCTGTCATGTCCGGATCGGGGTTCTCTCCACCACCCAGCATCTCTGTCATGTCCGGATGGGGTTCTGTCCACCACCCCGCATCTCTGTCATGTCCGGATCGGGTTCTGTCCACCACGCCGCATCTCTGTCATGTCCGGATCGGGTTCTCTCCACCACGCCGCATCTCTGTCATGTCCGGATCGGGGTCCTCTCCACCACCCCGCATCTCTGTCATGTCCGGATCGGGGTTCCTCTCCACCACGCCGCATCTCTGTCATGTCCGGATCGGGGTCCTCTCCACCACATCGCTCCACTCAGCCTTGCCTAAATGTGAACTTCTCATTTAGTTTGAATATAAACCCTGTAGACTCACATGAAAAGACAGATCTCTGATTATATGTAGAAACCCCTCTGTGGCATTGCAACTGTCAGAATCAATTTCGGCAGCGTTCTCAGGCTTTATCGCTATAGAACAGTAGGAAGAAAATAAACTACGGCACAGATTAGCTTGGTGATGTGGGCAAATAAGCGCTGCTTCTCTCTAAATGTGAGTTTATTCATGCAGTAATACCGAACAGAGGGCTAACTAAGGAAGCGTGGCCTGCGTTTTTTCACGCTTGGCTGGTTTCCCTCAAAATCAAGCTGGTCGAGGAGAGCGTGAGCGCTCTGCGTTTCAGCCCCCGCTCTCTGTTCCCGCTGCTCCCGACACCAGCCCTGCTAAAACCCAGCTCTGTAGTCTCCGTGCTGGACATGGTAGTGTCGCGCAGATGTGCCGTGGTTACGTAACGTAAATAAGGAAGTGAGATCTGCTCTCGCTATTGAAGTGTTTGGCTTCTGATGAAAGGCCCAGAAGTCTGTTCAAACGCATGGGCTGCAGATAACAGACGGTGTGCTGTGAATTAGCGCTGCGATTATTCCTGTCAACCTCACCAAAGCTGACGGCGCCAGAAACGGGCCTGCAGAACATCTGATAAACGCAGATTAATCGGACTCCTACTGCTTTTGCTAAGGAGCCCTTTAGTAATAAACAATTGTTGATCAGTGCCTTTTCATTAATGAAATCACCAGGGAGCATCTGGGCTTATTTCCCCCGGTACTTTGGAAGACGCGCCGGTTACTTCTGTACAGTCAGAAAATTGTTTTGTATTAGACAAACCACTAGAAGAGTTCCTCTGTAATACTTTCTGGTCAGCTGGGTTTCTTCAGGGGGTTTTTGTGTGCAATAATCACGTAATCACTTCTGCTTCATAGCCTGAATTGAAAGCAGCTTTATTGTGACAGTTATAAAACCACTGCATTCTGAATTCGCATTGGTTACTTGTCCTTGGTATTTACTGTTGATAGAGCTGTAGGTACAAACATGGTATATTCTCTGCCGTACTGGCTGGGACTGCAGAATATATAAACATATTCTCCTTCTCTCAAAGATCAGAAACTATGATTTGTGAATGTACAGTAATCTCTGCACATCAGAGCGGTCTTTAAGTGAGAGGAGAAGCCCAGTACAGTTGGTTATAAAGGAGCCCGGTACAGTTGGTTATAAAGGAGCCCGGTACTGTTGGTTATAAAGGAGCCCGGTACTGTTGGTTATAAAGGAGCCCGGTTGTTGAATAGTTTGCCCTAAAGCCTTGGTGCGTAAGAGAACGCTGACAGGAAGACGTGGGAGAGGCGTCTGGTCCGGCATGTGGTGTTAATGAAGTCTTTGTTTCCCTGCTGAGACTGAGAGCTCCACCGCCACAACCTGGCCGTATGTTTCTCACGTCTTCCTGTGACTGAGTGAACGCAGTGGCGTTTCTCACGTCTTCCTGTGACTGAGTGAACGCAGT
>JAOYSI010000625.1:0-17997 GCA_025775065.1 Hiodon alosoides | reverse complement strand
TGCAGTACTACAAAAATAAAAAATAAAAAACAGACAAGGACATATATTTAGTGAAGCTTTATGATTGCTCTGTGCCAGTAGACAGCACTTCATACAACATTCAGAAGAAAGGTACTTTTGAGAATGTGCAACCTTGCAGCCACATTATGTGCAAATCCTCCTTGACAATGAGTGTTTCTGCCAGTTTCCGCAGACAACGTGCCTGTCCAAACTGTTTGAGATTCCTGAACCGTTGGCAATACTCAAATGAAGATGCCTGCTTTGGGCCCTCTCTTGGCAAAGACGACCAGCTGTTTTGTTTACCTTCCACAATGTCCAAGAGACATTTTGTCAGCGGTTTACAGAACCAATCTTCTAATGCTACTGGTGCTGGAGTTTTGGCATGCGCATTGCAGTTGGGACCGTATCTAAATAACTCCAGACAGCCAGAACGTTTGAAGGGCACACGTTCTATTTTGCTGTAACTGGCACTGAAAGCGTATGATTTTCACGTTGCATTGATAAGATTATTACAGGGTTTGGGGCTGCTGTTGGAACATGATACACAAGTCTGACCCACTGTCTTAAAAGAGTTGAGTTGTGAAGGCCGATGATTGTTGGGTCCTGTGGTGCTTTATAATCACCACCATGCTCCATTTGACAATTAAGTGGGGAACCGGCATTTAGAAGGAAGTTCAGGTCCAGATAATAATTGTTTTTGTTTTTTTTGCTTTTGTTTTTCTGTCCTGGAACCATGTAGCCGTGTCTGATATAAACAAACCATAAAACTAAATACATTTGCATACCAACAGATAAACACAGTGAACTTGAAAGTCAATGAGAGAGCTTGATTATTGTAATTGTGTAAAACCTGAATTATCACCGGAGAAATTATAAATTTTATGTCCTCATTTAAATTCATGAAGCCATTATATTTTTACATGTTGGGTGGCCACATTTACAACCTTAAAATAAACCCTCTTCTGGACGCAAATTTCTGATTTGTTTTTCTGATATTAAATGGACCAAATAATCTTAATGAAATGAATATTTTAAAAGATTTTATATTTTCAAGGGGTTCTTTGGGGTACTTCAATTGCAAATTCGGACATGCAGAAAAGAAAGAAAACAAACAATGATTTATATAATTATTATAAAATAAAAATTTTGCCTGGTGCTTGCGAAATTTACCTGATAAGGTACCTTCAGGTAACAATATACAATAATGGACCCAATGGAAGTTAAACGTTTGAACTATTAATTTAGATGAACAAAGTTGATTTAAAAACAATTATAAACTGTAAAACACTGTGTGACACCATTTTTGTTATAACATGAAGAAAACAACCAAGTGAACTCAAAGTAAAAGCCGGCACAATCATGTCTTATACAGCCACAGGAGACTTTATTAATTGTTCTTCTGAAACCAACAGAATTTCTTTTAAAAACATACATGCTCTGGTGAAGCCAGTGTAATTAGCATGAAAAAATACATAGATCTTTATCTATGTTTATGAGCCAGTTATTCATGAGAATTTGGTTGATCAGTCCAAAGGATCAGAAACATGTGAATGGTTTACCTGAAGCAAGAAGATCAATTTTCTGTTCGTTTAATCCACGTGTAGGTGGTGACACCTCTGGTAGAATAGATGACACGGTTATTTAACCAGAGAGAAAATCCCTACCATTTTTGAGTGTAGGATATCCAGATTAAGCATGTTTGATTTGTTCTGATTCGGAACAATATTTTGCCTTGTCATATAACAGCATTGTGATGTCCAGCGGACATGTCTGTATGTGTTGACTTTGACATCTATGTGTAGTGAATATCTTTTGCAAATTATATGCTGTTTACATTCACTGTTTTAATCTTGTATTTGGATTAGATCTTTCGATAATTTGTAGTCCTCAAAACATTTAACTTTTCCACCCCAATATTCCTGCCAAAGGAACAAAAGGACATGGTGATTACGACCAGTTTAGCTTAAATTGCCAATCAGTGATGTCCTGACAAAGATGACCGTGTCAAACATAATTTATATTAGCATCTGTTTCGCCAAAGTCATTATTTCAATAAACTGGAGATGTTTCCAGCACCTACATAGGTTTTGACAATGACAAAATCTATTAAAATGTCCCCTAACACACAAATCAACGCTTGGCTGCTGTTCTGTGTTTAGAACATTTGCTGGGTTGGAAAACCACCATTGCGCATTTGGATCCCTACCTCTGCACAAGTCCTTACCTTATTGCTTGGCAGGCCTGTGCAAACATATGGTGTGACTAAATGTTGATTATCGGTTCGTCTCATATATCACACGCAGGGTTGATAAGCAAAGACATTTATCATTTGCCTGGTCTGTGTGAGAGTTTCATTTGATTCATTTATTTATTTCTTAACTAAGTGACACCATATGATGTTCATACCTGTTTTTGGTTAAAATACAGAGGGCTTATTTAAAGAAGCCTAATTAAAAGTCCTTGACTTTTGAAAAGTTTATCTATTTTGTTTATCAATTTTGCCTCACTAAGTATCGCATTATCTGTTTTGTTTCAGTGCAATTCTGATCAATTATTGTCCCAGTGCATTATACAGTAATATATATCTTTTGGTTTTAAAATGTATATTCATAATAAATTCATGTTAGCACAGAATATCCTATTTGATGGAAACTGTGAACAGAATACAATGAAATACATTACGTTTATGCAAGCACGTCAGCATTAATATATATAAAAAAATAAAAAAATAAAACTTTGACATTTAATTCTTATGTTAATTCTAAAGTTAACACACAAAAATAAGTACTGGAGTCAGAAACATATGATAAATATATTACCGCTGTGTGAAACATGTCTCTTCTGACATCATTGACGTCCTGCATTTTGAACAAGCCTTACCTTATGGGGAAACTTTTGTTACTTTTAGTAGGTTGCGACTGTTGGCTCCGACTTGTTCTCAGTTTCAAAGGCTGAAACTACTACACACATGTTGAGAGCATCTACTGTTTACTACAAATAGAATTGTTTGATCATTTTGAATTGGAAAGATTTTTAAAATGCTAAAATTTACAGGAGTCCGGGTATTCATAGATATCCATGTTATACTGTAGTATTTGGCTGTGTTTCTTCACTAAAGCAAATTTATTGCTAGACAAAAGCACACACACAGCTAGAAATTTAATGCCCTGACACAAATCATTGGAAATGCTCAACCTGAAACAGCAGCATGTGCTGCAGTAGCCCTCATCAATAGCACTAGGCAGCCATGCTAGCAAACCAGTAGGCCAGAGCATTAATGAAATGTTAATGACTGAATTAAGCCTGAAATAACCATTCTGGCCTGGACTGCTGTGAGTCCTTTAGCACTACCGGAGCATGCTGGGAAGCCCTCAAATGGCAGGCGCTCCGAGAGGGACAAAGTCTCACAGCTGGGACCAAGAAGGTGAAGGGTGTGTTCCTGGTGACGGCTCCCCGTCAGTTTGCTTTTTGGCCACGTCATTCCAAATTGAGATGTGTGTGAGTGGCGAACTTGTTACTAAGCAAGAGAACAGCAGAGGTACAAAGTAGTGATGTTGTGACATCATGGCCCAGTTTGATTCATGGGTATAAATTCCAGGTGACGTGCTGTGTAAACAGGGCTGAGCACAGGCAAGTGAGCGTTCTCTTTATCCCGTGTTTGGAACGGTGTACGAAAGCAAGACAATATGCCCTCGCCTTGGAGCAGGTCCCAGGGACTAGCTGATATATTCTTTAACCCATACCACAATTGATTCCTCTTTTCACCCATGTTGCTTTTGCCACAATCAACTTAAAACAAAGCATCGACTTCCGGCACTCTGCAACAAACAGACAATTCAGATTAGTCAGTGTATCAGACACGTAATGGCCCTGGGTGAATTACAGCTTTACAAATATTCTGTTTGTCATTTGTCATGATAACGCTATTATTACCTTTATTATATATAATTGAAACGCCTATTTAAAATACCCAGGACATTACAGAAAAAAAGTATATGCATTACTAATAAAGCAAGGTTGAGCACAGGCCCTGCTTTGAGTGCTCTGTAATTCTTAATTAGGATCACAGCTCATGTTTGCCTAGGGACCAAAATGAAAAACTAAACTTGATCTCAGGGACTGCCATCACAATTCTTCTCTGGATATCGGGATAGGCCTCCATAAATCAGCTCTGAGGCACACACAGAAACTTTTGCACGAAATCCAGATTCAGACGAATTATGCTTTTAACCCAGCAATGTTCCTTAATTGAGTCAATTGTAATCAGTTTAAACATTAATTAAATCTCAGTAAAAAAAGAAAGCGCCGTGTCTCAGCGAGTATTTTTTTATTAGTGTGAAAAGAGTTTTTGTTGGCAATAAATAAGTGTTTGTCCCCCTTGAAAGCTTTTTTGGTCCTTAATATATCATTATAACTGACCAAACCCTGGCAACCATACAGTGACAAAATATGTAGTTTGCTGGTTGTTAAGCACATGTGATGTGTTTTGCCCAGTTGCCGGGCAATGGCTGGGGATTTCTAAACGCATTACGTTTTGTCAGTAACCTCAGATCCCTTTTACAGACACTTAGGTTGCTTTTGTTTGCATCTAAATGCACAGCACTGTTAAATTCAAGTTAAGAGATTTGACTTATCATTAACGTATTCAAAATGTAGTGGTGTTCTTGGGTTTAAAATGTTTTAAAAAACAAAAAACTATTCCAACAGAGCTTTACATTCATGAACTTTAGCTTTTAATTTTTGTATGGTTGGGATCTACTGTGTATATCACATAAATTAATAAAAACAAAATGGTTTAGAATTTAAGAAATGCATACACACACACACACACACACACACACACACATGATGGGAAACAGATTTTACCACATTTAAGTTAATTTTTTTTTTTTTTAAGAAGATAAATCCGTATAAAGATAATTGCAAAGACTCGCCTGAAGACATTATGCTTAACTGGGTCACGTAATGTCAGGAAGTGACTGAATTCCCTCACAGGGATCCTGCGCCAGTCTCATGACACCAAAGCATTCTTCCACAGGGTTCACCCAACCCCGCTACGCATGCTGTGTGCCTCAGTGTCATTTCCTGCCTGCTGCACTACCGTCCTGACAATCACTGGACTCTGCAACGTGCCGCACTGCGACTCCAGCTAACGCCCGTCAGGATCTGCTGTAACAGCCTGGAGAATCATGAGAGGCCCCAGGGCTCCTGGGAACTATTGGGTCCTGGAACCCAGTGGTTTTGTTTGTCGGAAGTCCATCCTTTTAAAGCATTACATAATTGGGGTGGTCTCATTCTGCAGACTTGTTAATACATTTTGGATACTCTCTCTACCTTCTATTACCAGTCCTTGCCTTTGGAAGCACCGTTGAAAGTTGAGAGTTGAGGGTTGAGAGTGATTAATACAAACGTGAACTGTGATTGATGTGATTGCTCTCCTTCAGTTCTTTCTCAGACTGAATATGAGAAGAAATTAGGATGGGGAGGTGTGTCAGCTTTCTAGCTGTAAAGGAGCAAACACAAACAACTTGGCTTTGAACAATTAAGAGCAAAAAAGAACAATGTTTGACCTGGGACTTCTTCACCAGGTATTGATATCCTCAACTGAACTGAATTAACTTTTATTTGTTCCCAGTTACGAGACCAGAATCCTTAAGTAGTGCAGATCCAATACAAAAATTGCATTGAAATGGACTTACTATACTATGAGATTGAATGCTTAAGGTGTATTGGGTAAGGCCCATTCTTCCCTGGAGACTGCTCTGTGTCATTCATTTTCTACTTCTCATGCATTCCAGATTCATAGTGCTTGAAAACGAAAATAAATAAATAAATAAATAAATAAATAAATAAAATATCAAAGTAAAAACAAAGGCTGTCACCTTCACCTTTAGTTCCTTCATTGTACACCTCGAGCTCATAAATTCCCATTAGGACGACTCCGAGGGTTTTAGCAAGATATCTGTGCATGTGAAATGGCACGATAAAATTTGTGCTTGGGAAAGAAACGGCGATGCAGGGTTTTGGATTTGAGCGCGCGATTTTGATTCCCTCTGCGTTTTCTCTGGCACAATGGTGGAGACTGGGCATTGCCGAACATGCCTGTTTATTCCTCCTATCCCAGGAGGGCCTACCAGAACAAAAGTGCCGGAGTTGGCGAAACAAGGCTACCGGGATGGTATGAACTCGCAATCCCATGGTAATGTGTGTGAATCATTTATCAAAAACCTGTTCTAAATGTCACGTCTCATCAGGCGTCAATTGGACTTCCAACATTTTCTTTTTTAGATCCTTTTAGGATATGGTGTTTAGTTATCGTGTATTGTGCTGGGGATTGTTACTGGAAGCTAGGGGCTTCTATGTGTTCTCTGGCTGTTTGCTTTTGTATCAGTCTTTATAAATTCTATGTTTAAAAAAATCTCTAGGAGCACCGCTTGCAATACCGTACCTGGGATCCGACATTCTCCCATCACAGTCCTTGTGATTCGTTTGTTTGATCTTAATCAATATGTAAGCAACCCATGCTTTTATTATGAAGACTGCAATATTATAGCAGAATAGGCTATGGAATTTATATGAAATTGTGATTATACCAACAGGTATTGTGACATTTCAAGTTTAAAATGTTGTTTTTCATACATGGCTTTGTTGTTTTCTCATTGTAGTCAATATCTATTTTCCACGCTAGTCCTTTCCTGTGAAGCAGGAAACAGCTGTGAAAACAGTGTGGAATCAGGCTATAACTGACTGAGGGAATAGCACAACAGTTTCCAATTTTGAAATCAGGCTTTCTAGGGAGATACACAGAGAGAAAGACATGCCAATGTCATAGTTTTAAGAGCACAATGTTCCTTAATGGTGCCTGTTAGATTCATTCTTTCCAGGGTAATGTATTCTCGTACGCATGTTTTGCAGTAAATATTGCGTATGATATACTGTTATGTTTGTCACTCGTATTTGGTGTACTTCAAAATGTGTTAGTTAGCCTTACATAGGGCCAAAAATTTGATGGGCCCTTGTATGCACCATGGAGTTTTCAAATAAATATAACCCAACAGGTTACATAGCCTCAAGGTAACCTTTAGTTTCATATGTCTGTTACTTTTACAATACAAAAAAAAAGTGTGTAATACATAAAAAACAGTGAGGTAACAATTCACCGGGAGGCTTAGTTTTCCCCTATAAACCAAACCTTGCAATCTAAGTCGTTCATTGTCTGTGAGGTAGCACTGCGGGTTGTGCTGACATCTTTACCACCCTCTAGTGTGGCTGCTTTACAGGCTGCACATGAAGTAACCGTTCCTCAGGCCTGCCAGATATCCAATATCAAAATCCACATGTGAATTAAAACGTGAGGGAATCCAATTGATAGCATTTTCATCATGCAAACGTCTTTTGCACAGTGCCTCGATCCTCTGTATACAGCTTAGCAGACCATTTCTGTTAGTATCCGTGTGTATTTACATTTATCTGTGTATAACGTAAATGCAGTTATATCCTTAGTTGTACTTTATTCTTTCAAGGCATATGTTGATTGAATTTATTAGGTATTCCTTATTTTGAAAAATTGATATTTCGCAAAAAAAATGTTATTCTGTTAATAAACTATTGCACTTAATCCTGTTCTTGATTGTGCTGTCTTTCATGTCACGTGACACTGATAAATTATTATGTTTTTAGTCACTTGCCTTAGGCACCATTGTGACGAAAGGTTAGGGTGCAGCTGTTAAAATATTTAAGAATGCACCGAAAGGGGGAATTTGTTGCTTTGTTTTAAAGCAACGCCGTGAAATCGGGAATTCTCCAAAAATTAGGCATGTAATGTAATCAGCTAAATGTGACTAATAAAGCATTGAACCACCGCTCGATCCAGCTCGGGTTTGGTGGTGCCCTGTGTGAAACTCGAGGACTTCAGTTTCAAATTTAGCACAATGCTCCCAAAGAGTTCCATCCTCGGAATTACCCTTGGTCTGTATTTGGGGACTCAGGCCAGGTGATCACATGAGAGCCGTCACTGAGATTTTCACTACCCTCATGACCTTCACTACCCTCATGATGTGAATGGCCACACAAAGTAACTGTTCCACCCAGAGCGGAAGCACATGGCCACTCCGCTCCCTGCACCTCTCTGTAATCTGTTGTGAAAAGCTGCTGCACGGGTCTGCCGACGGCAGTGACTCCTTTGTCGCCTGGCGTTGACGGCCATCTTGACAAGCGGGGTCAGCTCAAAACGAGGCTGCGGTCAGTGTCTCCTGACTCCTCACATCTCCGGGGCTCCTGTATGCCATTCAATGCAGGAGCCCCTCCAGCATTGCAGCCTGACATTAGGAATCCACTCTCCATTGTCTCTACATGGGCCTCAGACCCACTTGGGGCCTGTAGACATCTGTCACAGCGAATCTCCGCAGGACTATCGGATAACCAGCAAACACCACAATGTAAAATGTTCACTTAGTGCCTTTTTGGTAAGATGGACAAAAGTCAATGTTAAAATATGTTTAGTTTAGAGTGTAATATTTCTCTCTCAATGACACACTGAAAAACTGATTGTGTGTTTAAAAAAAATATATATTATAGCTTTAGGAGTGATTCTTACTGCTGTACCTTTGAATAAGAACAGGGATTGGATAAGTCTCTCAGCAAAGTGAAATTTTCATAACGATGCTATAGTCTCACAGTATATACTATATAATGAATTTTCAACCAGAATAACCTTGCATGGTGGTTCCTAGCCTTGCCGTAAATAGACGTCAGTTCCCCTATTTTTTTCGATAGCATGTATAAAACACATTGAGGGAATAGGGTCTGACGGATCTACCCCATCAAATATGCGGCTCTTTTTTGCTCATAAGTTGCAAATGGCTTCATTAAAACAAAAGCACCACCACAGGGACTGGATAAAACATGTGGCTGCTACCTAATATGGTATTTATGACCCGGCTAAATGTAGAGTGAATTAAACTTTAAAGGATTGCAGTCAGGTAGACTGCCGACGTTTGTAAAGGAATGTCCATTAACAAGATGAAAGAACGGACATTCCCATGTGACTGAGGAATGTCAGCCTTGCGGTCAGACGTACCTATATACCGCTTGCCACATTTAATCAGGACCGGTCTGCCAGACCTGCCCTGTGCTAACACATGATATTTACAGAAGGAAATGAAATATTACACTGTAAAATGTGGTTCTATCTCTCCTCCTGAAAGTTTTTCCTCTTAAGGAAAATAAATCAATTAGCACATCATGTAGTGTTACACAGGCGGAGGTTGTGTGTGGATTGAGGCGTGAGGTGGAATACATCAGGCGGGGTACAGGTTTGGATAATCACGAAGCTGGCTTGGAAACAATTTTGGATTAATCAGTATTCCCCAATAGGGAGTAACAGGGAACAGAGCCTTTTTGCCATATTAGCCAGTGGCTCTGAATTCCTAAATGGCAGATGAACTGGTCCATGTTTTTTTATTCGAATGGACATTTTCTCTTTGAATGGACATTTTCTCTTTTTCATGGAATAGTTACCTGGTAACTACAGTAAAAAAAAAAAAAAGAAAAAAAAAAACTCTTTTGTTCTACAATAATTCTGGAGGATCAGTCATGAAAAATACTTGAAGCAAAGCATTTGCTACTGGAAGCAAAAGTTAAGCGTGCTTTTGTGATGGTTGTGATCACTGAAATGAAAAAATAAACTTTTTTTTCAGATGCAGTCAGATTATTTTGTTTCCTCATTCATGGCGGGCCACTGTGCTTCAACTTTTATCTTTCATGCCAAAAAATTCTCTTAATTGGTGAAAAAACCCTCAAAACTTGCCATTTGAGTGCCAGTTGAGGAATGTCTCTTTCTAAACTCCATACTGCTGTATGCATATAGAAACCTCCCAATAATCCATGATGAAGGCAGGGTGGTCTGACTTGATTTGCAAACGAATGACACAAAACATTTATTGTTATTTTCATAACACAATTAGAACGTTCCAATACCACAGAGAGCTGTAACCTATTTTACTACCCGTTTCAGTTATGACAACCAGGTTACATTGTACAAAGGAAAAACAGCAAAGCAGTATTGACCCGCACATAAAATAGTGATTTTTAAGATACATGATCTTTACACATTTTCTAGGAATTTAGGCTGAAGGTGTGATCCATTGTGTCCTTGTGGAGCAATAACTGACAGTAAAGAGTCATTCACAGATGGCTAAAAGGTTGTCTATTGGACAGAACCTTAGAGGAGTTCAGAAATCTATAGACGCTTTGTGGAAACACAAAATAATCCTCCTTGGAGAGAATAGTTTTACTTTTAACTTTATTAAAAATCTCCCAGACAACAATGTTGGACTGTTTGCAACTTTTGAAAAAAAAAGTGTTCCATTACTTTTTAAAATTGTATTTCATATTTAATTTTCTTATTAATATAAAACATGAATTGTATTGTTTTGCATTTCAAAGTATGCTTGTACTGCCCGAATAGACTTACTTTTTTCTTTTTGTTTTGTGATATACACATATGGTGGGTTTTTGTTGCTTTTTGCTTTGCCTTTGTAGAATATAAAGTTTTGTGACACAAAGTGGAACCGTTTCATATTTGTTTAGCATCGAATGGCTTCTCTGTCTGCATAATGGCCCGGTTGGAATCACCAGAGGCAACCCATTTGAGCCAACCTGAGATCACCACTCTCCTGATTAATGCATGGGCCATGTGCTCGCTGTACAGAGACAGGAGGGCAACACCAGAGGAGGAGACACAAGGCGAAAACAAGCCAATTCTCTTGGATGATTGAGTACAAACCGGACAAAAAGAGGGAGAGACTGCTGTAAGTTTACACTTAGGTTTGTGGTAACAGATATGAGGGCTGGGCATTCATTGTGACAGGAAACTAAATTGTTCATCAAATTATTGCAGCAGGTCAGATGTCTAGAAAAAGGTGTATTGAGCATAGTTTAGCAATGGTAAGCTGGTGATTTACCGTTCACAGTGCAATTGTAACATTTAAGGGGAAACTGAACAGATTCAGAAAATATTTAGTGGTATAAAGTAACAAATAAGTTTTGACAACACCGTTGTTCGCGAAAAGGAAGGTGGGTTGTTTCAGCCACAAAGCAGCCATATTTTTCTGATGCAACGTCGTAATTGTGCAATTTTGATTTTGACAATTTTTTTTTGTCAAAAAGTGTCAACTAAAACACTTAATCATAGCTGGGGCCCTGAAAACACTCAGTCATGTCCTCTTTCTGTCATGGACACTGCTCACATAATTAGTTCTGCACTAAAAAAAGGTTTGCTTTTCCTTTATGAATTGCTTGTTTCTGAACTGACATATTTCTGTGCTGTAAATTTTTAACAGTGTTTGCAAAACCTCACACGTAGTGCAGTCCTTTTTTAGTTGCTCACCACTACAACCACATATTTTAACCTCCTTAATTATGAAAATGTTTTGTTGTTTTTTTATTTTACGTTTTTTATGTCGTTACATTTTCGGGAACATTAACAGTTGACAAAATGTACTTAAATTTCGTTATGAGTCGGAAAAAAATAAGAAAAATTTACTGAAAGGTTTGAACATGATTCCCCGGACTTTTAGTTGCTGAGACAATGCACGACAATCACTGCTTTATTATTAGTGCTAAACAGATGTGATGACAGTAAGTGTGAGAGTATATGTGGAGTATACTGAACTGCCAGGGCCCTTAGTATCTCTGTGAAGCTTAATTTATTACTGGATTAAACCAGACGGAGTATTCACTGACAAGGCTCCAATACTTTTAAATTTCAAAAAGGTTCAATGCAGACATACCTCATAGGAAGTAGAGGATCTGGAGGAGTTTTTTTAGCACGCATAACATACTGTTACCTCCACTACTAGGCTCTTCTAGGCTGACTGACTAAGATGGCGTGTATGGTACAAAGCCCTCTATTTTCTCATTTGAAGATCCAGTGTTGTTGTGCAGGTGTTTAATTCAACCTTTGACCTAGAGAGGCACCACTGCATATGCTGAGATAACTTGACTTCTGACATAGGTAGCATTCTTGCAAAATATATATCATATTTTATATTCAAACCATTTCTCATTTCCTTGGTCAATAAGTCTTAAGTTTAAGGTTAACAAAGTGCTGTATAGGATCTTGAAAAACAGGTTTGATCATTACCTAAGAAGCAGTGTTTTTTTAGATGGAAGGAATTAGGAAAGGCACATCCTTCTTGGCGGCATCGCAAGCCTGCAAGCACCCAGGAAACCTAGAGGAGGTGCTCTTTAGTGACAAGCCAATTTAAGCCATGCCGATTTAACCCCAACCTAAGCGGCACACTGCTGATGTGCTCTTTCAGTCACAATTGTCTAATGACATGAGCTGGATTCATACCACTGAATTCAAGCTCGTAGGGCTCAGTTTATTCTCGGGTGAGCGTTTTTACCAACGGAGCCACTCGGGAGGCTTACTTACAAGGAGGTCCGTTTTTTAATCCCGAATCACATGAAAACCACCTGCTCAAAAATGCTTAAAAGTTCAAGTCTCTGACTGAAGGAGTATCTATGCTTGCTAATTCTATAGCCAATCCTGGTCTCTAAAAAGCCTATTACTAAAGTCCAGACAACATTGGAAGGTATAAATCCATACAAAGCCCATAGATGGTACTGTTGGAGCATGGGCTCTATAGACTGCCAGATGGGAGTGCCTCATACTGACCTTCCAGGTGGTGTTAATGGTGTAGAGCTTTGATAAATAAATGTCCAATTTTAAACTTCATAACAGGAAGGAACGTAGATCAAAGACCACCGTGTTTGATCTCTATACCCATTATTATAAAAATACAGTCCAAACTCAAATATTTACCGGAAAGTAATCCTGACGTTATATCAGTTTCATACTGTGGCTCCTCTGAGACAGAGGGTTTGATCAGACTGACAGTTTCCTATACATACCGGTGCTTTTGGCGAACGCGTGCGGCTCAAATGTGGCTACACGTGGCGCTAATTAGGAGCGAAGTGTTTATGAAGCATCCAGATGAACTGAACACAGCGCATGCCATAAATTAAAGGTTTGGCAACTCACGGTTCAACTCTTTGCCCCCACAATATCCTTTCTCCTCCTAGATGAAGCGAGAAGGGCAGCACACCTTTTTAGTGTGCAGACAAAGTGGTTAACATAACTAATGGTCTTTCCTCTTTTCCCTAGCCTAATGTACCTTTACTAGGGAGTCTGTTGGTAGTTTGTGTGTAGTGCTACTTTGTCAGCGACTGTAGAGGTCTCTCGATAGAACTATCCGTGCCTCGCAATGGTACAGAACCATGCCTGTTCTGTATGCCTCTCATTTGGACATGGCACAACAGTTAAGCAGAACTGTTTTTAGTCTAAAAGTCTCTGCAAATAGACACATGTTTATTGGTGACACAATTCATGGGGTATGAAAAAGATGTTCTAATAGATGCTAAAGAGATTAGTGTGGTGTACATTTTAACACCCTTTGTTCCATTCCCTTAATCCACAATATCTGTTCCATGTGCAACAATTCACCAGTGATATAAATGTCATGTACGGGACCAGGTGGTGCCCGCTATACTTACTTCCACCAAAAGGGGAGAGATTAAACGCTAATTCTACTGGAGGTGGAGCCACTACCACATCGCTCCAATCACATCCTCTTTCAGACCTCGTCTGTGAGTCTTTGATCTGGATTGGCAGTCCACCAAGTGCCCACAGATAAAAGGACAATGTGCTAATCCATTCTGCCATCTGAAATGTATCATTGTAAAGTATCTCAATTTGCTCCATAATCTGGCCCTTTTATCAGATTAAATTGATTTTTGTTTTTCGTCTTTGCTTGTCGTGTCATTGAGCCTTTGATCCAGAGAAGTATATGGTTGGCGTCCCTGTTTCATTTCAGTGACCGAGTTTCCGAGAATGATCCCCGCCCCAACATTTGATGCAAACTGTCTCCCTGATTTATACTGATTTTTATGCTTTTAATTTGATATGGATTTGTTGGCATATTTCTTAAAGGGGTCACCATTGTAATCGGATAAAAGAAGTATGTACCACGCTGTACATGTTCAGGTGTACCAGTTATACAGTGGATGCGTCCCATTTTTATCTATTGAATTGCCAAAACCTAATCCCATTAAACATACCAGCAGTGACATCGACTTAATTAATCAGTAAAACAGTTGATATATGTGTTGCACATAAACTGGCTGAGTAGTAATATTAGTAAAGAGTTGGTTTGCGGAAAATGTTAGGAACAGCAATTAGACAAAGTCATGAGCAAGCTGGACTCATTTGTAACTTTCAGTTAATTGTTGGCTCTTGTGCTTTGTGCAACACCATTATTTCTAACACAGATCTTTCTGAAAACGATTCATAAGAGTCTCAGGTCAGCCGCTTAATGTCATGGTAGAGACGTGCCTGAATCACCGACCCATACAGTGTCACTCTCGTTTCTCTTAGAAGCGGACCGATCTCTGACCTTGACCATTTTTGCAGATGAGGTCATCAGAAAACTCACATGCCCTCGATTGATGCTCAAGTTGCTTCCATCCGACCAGAAACAGAAGAGTCAAATTGCAGATCGGACATTTACACAGCTCTAGAGCTTGTCTTGACTGCTTTACTGCCCCTCATTATCAACGGATGTATTTGCTTAATGATGGGCTTTTCTGTTATTGTTCTCAATGCAAATATTTACATTTATGGGAGGATGTCATTTGCTAGCACTTTCCATTTCGTAGAGGACCACTGGCACAACTACTGATCCTGAACTAAATGGCTGTCTCCAAGGAGCTGGCTCTTCTGTATAGCAGACATTCAGGGCCATCTGTGTACAGTGCTCCATTGAATGCAAGCATGTACAGCTGATCTTGTGTGCTTGAGTGATTTCGACCGTTTGCTCTGAATGAAGTTTCTTTGGGCTGTAGATTTGGATACAAATTGGATGTTGAGGACTTTCCTCGCCATTAAAAAAAACTTCACACCCATAATTACTTTAGCCAACTCATTTCATTGAAATACTATGTTGACCAAAGAGGGATCTATAATAGATAATGAAGTATATAGAACATTTGCAGCAATGGAAACATCTGAAGTTTCATGGCAGTTCCTTATTTTTGACTAGCTATAAAATATTCACTCGATCAAGTGAAGCGGATTTTCATTTTTTATATAATTTATATTTAACTCCAGTTTCACGTTTTCACATGATGTGCCGTCACAGGGTTTTCAGATTACAGAGGCGTATTTGGGGTGAAAGCATAACCCAATCAGCAAAATATGCACATCCAGGGGGGGCCAGGCTTCAGAGTTCTGAGCCAAACATACAGGGTAAATATTTGTATCTCAGTGGTCGGCGTGTATCACTGAGGTCAGGCGTCTGGAATCCTCTATTGTTTATAAACCTTTGTTGTTACAGTTGGGCTTTGGCAGGAGAGGTATAAAAGAGCAAATCACTCCAAAAGGACTGGAACCAAACAGAAGTATGAGCTTCATTTACCCTGGGAATACCTGCACACCTAGCAAGAACAAACTGTGGTCAAAGTCTACAGCCAACGTAGACATAACACCTTGTGATGGAGTGCGTTTTTTCTTTTTTCTTTTCTGATGCTCAACATGTTTTGCTACAGAAATGCAAATTAGGGCGAAGTGAGCAGCGTGCGATAAATTGGCATGTTTGATTGCAGGTTGTTAACATTACAGGCATTGTTCTTGTTTGTGAGAGGTGGTTGGCAGAACTGCAAACAGGTGGGATCTCACAATGACATACAGGCAGTGGCAGGGGAAGATCAAAACAAAACCCTGTTTGAGCACTAACAATGCAAATACGTTTCCACCTGAACAAAATCAGGAAATTCACCAACAAATGGCAAACAAATGAAAAAAGGAAACAAAGCAACAGCACAAACAAGCCTGGAATGTATAAATGTGTGATCTCAGAGTTTTTTTACTTCCATTCCTTACTCAGGAGTTGCTTTCTCTGGGACAAACGTTAAGCTCATTTATTAGGTCATCAAAGCAATAATATGGGCTTCATGGAGGGGTTGTGCTGGTAGGGATATTCTCAACATGTGGCCTTCTGGGAGATATAGTGCTAGTAGGGTCAGCCATTTTCCCAAGAACACCCCACTTTAGCTTTACTGTGGCATGGTGGGAAAATAAACGAATAAGTTTCTACACTGGTTACCTTCCTAGATTCTGTTAGTTCATGACATGGATACGTAAGGGGTCTTAATCTCTTTCAGCAATACTTTTCTATTTTGGACACAATTCTTCACCTTTTAATTGGAAGTTAATTGACAATGTGCGAAAGCTGCATTGATCCGGTGTCAGCCTTAAGAGAACACTACCTCAACCCTAATTACTTTTCAGTTCTGCAATGTCAAGTTTGATTTTTGCTTGAGTCTTGGCTTGGTATGCTTCCAGCTCATTCTCTCCTAGTTAATACCTACACAGCCAACTGATGGCTGTGTCAATGGTGGACTGAAGAAGTGTCAGTATGGATATCCAATCTGATCAATTTTATCATTTTTTTTGTTGATTTGGATGACCAGATCCAAGGATCATCCCAGTCTTCTGCAATTAGTGTGTTTATCCATGTCTGTACCTTCGCCAATGGGAAGAATAATTGGTTCCCACTTTTTGCACATGAAAACAACTATGCTTGTGTTACGGTAATGCTTGTTTTTAATTTAAAATAAGAATATACCTTCCACAATCCACAATTTTTCTGTTGGAATCATGTTCATGTTAAATCACATTTAACTTATATAACGTAGCTAGATAACTTCAACGTTTTATTTCAATCGCAATTAATTTAGAGTATAAGTACCCTAGTGACTGATTTCCCAATTATAAAAGTTTGTCTGACTAAATTTAGCATTAGTGACACTATTTCACACAATTTTGAAGAAAGTATTGCAGATACCTAATGGTGACCTTAAATGGACACCATCTGTTCATATGGTTGGATTTTTACTGAAGTAATTTAGTTTGAGTACTTTGCTCAAGGGTACTATAGCATAGAACATTTACATTACAGGCTCAACACCTTATACAATGCACCTCAAGGCTGCCCAAGTTACTGTGATAACCAGATAACGAAAGAGAAGGAAACATCCTGGGAAATAATTTTTGACATAGTCTAATAAAAGATCTCAAAGCCATCCAGCAAAATGTACTACGTGTGAAACCCAGTGTTTTTGGCTGAGTGTTTAAATTTGTCACGACGGAACATTTGGAATGCATCAGAGTGGGCCAACACGCTGGAACCATGCAAGGTATGTTCTCATGGGAGGAATGGAGGAGAAATGAGGAAAAATAAACTTGCACAGCTTCTGGGAACATTGACATTTCTACAAGGCTTTTAGCAGGGCCATCATTGCGAATTTCCTGGGTTGGTATATCATGTGGAAGGAGCAATAGGTTTCTGAAAAATCCACTGAGATGTAATTCATTTATGGGAATGTGGGGAGTGCCGTCGATGATACAATGACGATGTGGACTTGACGATGTGGAATTCCCTGAACAGAAGAGACCCGCGTTGGGGGCCTGCGCATGGAATCAGTGCAGGGGACTTTTGAGGAAACGGCACACCTCAAATTCTGCTGGAAAAGGGCTTATCCGGCAATTTTTAGGCACGATAATGGATGACACATTACAGGGTGGAGATATTTTCTCCGGTTGTGTACAATTTTTCTTGTCTACAGAATCAGGATTTATATCTGTAATATAAAAGATGTGTGCTCATCGTGCCATTTCTGTTGCATCAAGATTTTTTTGTGAACAAATTTACATCAAATTTTGATTCATGTTCCAAAGGCTGTCACTGGCTTCTCCTACTGCCAGGAGTGTATTCAATGAAATAAAAAAAGTATAATCATGCCTGGGATTCTGCAGTAAAACTGCATAAGTGAGTGTATTTTCAGAAGCGGTTATATATACTACTACTACTACTACTACTACTACTACTACTAATAATAATAATAATAATAATAATAATAATAATAATAATAATA
>JAOYSI010000624.1:0-17999 GCA_025775065.1 Hiodon alosoides | reverse complement strand
ATACTGAAGGTTCTGAAGTGTTTCCAGTTGCAGTTTAATGGTTTTAAAGTGCCCATGGTTGACTCAGTGGAAAATCCAGTGGAAAATTGTGTGGATTCCATGCAACACGAGAGACGATTGAATTAGTGGCGGCAGATAAAACATCTGTTAGCAAATAGCATTTTCCTCTGTCATCTGCCTTTTGTTTCTAATTTTATTCAAGGAAATTTTCATGTTACATTTAGATAAGACGTTATAGTGGTTTTCCTATAGGTCTGAAAAAAAGACAATTGAATTGCATGATAGCACATGCACCTGCAGTACAGCCCTGCTTTAGCACACAACATGCTTTTTAATCAAATTCAATGATCCGACTCCAAGGGCATGGATAATATAATCAAATTGATTATGTCTATATAATGCCATAAAAGCAAGACAGTTGAAAATTTTCTTGTAAATTATATGATACACTGGCAGAAAAAATGTGTCGATAAAAATGTGGTTAATTTAGTGTGTTATACCTGTTGCTTTTATTGCTTATTTTCATTATTATCGTTATTCACCATACATTTTACATATGCAACTGTAAATATTTGTTAAAAGGTTTTGGCTTTGAGTGGTGTCTACACCTCCTTAGTTTAGAGATAACCACGCTTCTCTGAGGGAGTAATGAGAGACTTTTCATGCTGATGACGTAGGCAACCTATTATTCTTCCGGGGAATTGTTGTTTGAATAATAAGCATAATGAATGTGTTTGAACAGTATAATTTAGCAGATGCCTTGAGATAGCAGACAGCAGCTATTACGCAGCAAATCAGAACCGAGACCCGAGGATCCGTTAAGCACGGTTCTAGAACATACTGTGGTTGACACTGATGTAAATGATAACCAAAGCATGTTCAAAGCATATATATTTAGAGTGGCGAATATACTATGTTCTTATAAGATGACGCTAAGCCTTCTGAGTGCAGGAGAGCTCTATGTGAGCAGAGAGCTGACCTCCAGGTAACAGGCGCATTTGTAAACCTGGACTGACTTCAGGATAAGTTTAGTAACAAATGAAGCAGTGGCACATGGAAACAATCCACTTGCTTATTTAAACAGGGCAGTGTTTAAATGGAGCAAGATGTGCCTGTCACTGGCTGCCTAGATAACCTCCACCCACAGGCACCAGACCCACCACAGCAACCACTACAAACGAGAAGATGAGGCTAAAGGTAAGAAAAATGTTATTTTCTGACTTCCCGACAGAGTTAACACATGTGTCAGCCACAAATGGGCATTTTTTAAGTAATGAAATGCCTATTCCCCCCCATCCCTCCCTCGACACAGTACGGCCAAAAGAGGGCTTTCTAAAGGTGTGTAGTCCCCCTTAAACGCACACACGGTGCCCCAAAGATCAGTACAAATCAATCAGACTGCATAAGTTGACATTCTTCCCCTCCCAGACTGCCCCCGACTAGCAAAATATTTGTAAAACCTCATTACCCCATCATTACCCCACCCGTAAGATGCTCAAAATTGTGGCCACAGGTAGTTCATAAGGCAGAGTATTCAGAGTAGGAAACATTCAAATGATGAAATAAAACTTTTTAGTTATTTGAAATTAAGACTTCTCTAAAGAACACGTGCAGCAGGGCTTTCGTTGAGGAAAAACAAACAATATTCTAAGGGATGAGGGGTCAGCAAAGTCTCTGGAAGACTTCCTGTTGACCCAAACACAGTACAGAAGTAATGCAGTGACATACTAATTTTCCACAAAGTTTTAGAATTCAGAAGGTTGCTATTAATGGAGAGCAACAATGAAACTGCTGGATTGAGTTATTCTGAGCAACATTTGTTACTTTATGGTATGATGATCCTGAGTGAAACTGCAAATTCATAGCCATTCACTAGGCTTGACAAATTTTTCAAGCATAGCTTGGTGCCCGTTCCAGGGAAATGGAAAATAACCAGGAACCTGCAAGGCCATGAGCACGCTCAGCTCAGCCTGACGCGGATAAGCTCCTGAAAACGAGGCATATGTTAATGAAGCACCCTGGAAAGTTTGTTCCAAGCCACTCACATTCTCTCCAGCCCACGCTCTGACAGAAGTAAGCACTTGGGGAATAGCAAAACAAAACAGCAAAACCAACATATAACGCAAATGCTGCAAACCTCAGGACCAGGCTGGGAAAAACACAAACAAAATTATTTAAAGCCTATATTAAAGCAAAAAAGAAGAGGAATGAGATACCACTAATCTGCAATCTTGCCCATGACCTCACTTACAATTTTCACCCTTTCTTCCTCAGATGTTGTAGAAACTAGTGAAAACAAACTGAGGAAATTTCTAGTGCATTTAGTTAGATTTTAAAAGCTTTACTAAATATATTGGCTAGCTTGCAGGGTAGTTATTTTCTCACACACATAATTAGCAAATCTTGGCTAGTTATTACTATCAAAACTGACCCCCTAACATCCTGTTAAACTGCCAGAATTGCATTACAAAACTCCGGAAACGTCTTTATCTGAAGTTTACTAAGATTTCACTCTCTGATTGGCTCCTGACCTGGGCATCACAACTCCAAAAAATCCTGTTGCTTTTGTGCTCTTCAGTGAGTACAGTCCCACCGTCTCTGCTCTGCACGTCACTTATTGGCAAAGCCAACAAAACATTGAAAACAATGACTTCTGTTGCAGTGCTGCATTCCGTGTGAATGCAACATAAGAAGGCTGCAACTTCAGGCAAATTATGAGCCACCGTGGTTGCAGTGGAGACCTTAACAACATGGTGTAATTGCTGGTGCAAAATATATTTTTAACGATCCAATGGAAATTCTTGTGTCATAAAACGGAACTCTGCATCAATGAGACAAAATATTGCAAAATAGAATTTAGAATAATTAATGCCCTGTCAGCAGTTTTTCAGTCCTTTAGGTATTTTATTTGTTTCCCTCACAAGAATGATATGGGAAGAATATTTTTTAATTTACTCATGTCTACTCCAGTCCTGGGGATGAAGGTCCCTGTGCTACTGCGTATAGTAAACTAATTTCCTGGATTAATTTCCCATTTTCCACATTTTAAACTGGGCTTCTCTCCTGGCTGCCTCAGTTTTGCAGACATCCTATCTTAATAAGGTTGCTTTCATCATTACTGTAAACGTCACATATTGAAAAGGTTGATATCTTTAAAGTAACTATGCCACAAGAATGCATTAGCATTATGTCATAAATAAATATGAGAGAGTATGGGATGAACGAAACAACAAATAACATTGTTTTTTTAATTGCATTGCAGCAGTACGTATAGAAGATAGAATACGAGTAGAAGAATAAATGATTATGTTGCTTTTTATATTTGTCGTGGTACAAGTGAACAAGTCAGGTGACACATTTTTTCAGACCATTGAAGCTAATCCATTTTAATTATTTTCTAATTTCCGCATATGTGCACCATGAGCGCTCAAGTTTTTTAATAGGTTATTCACCTGTCAGTCTGAATGATGGCAAGGTAGAGGATCTGAAGACCTTTTACTGATAGCTGTGCAGTATGTTCCTGGATGGTTTATAAGACAACCACAGCACAGTACTTTGGCTGAATAAATCTAGTTTCTGTCCTAGCTGCCGGAAGTGGGATAAAAATAATTTCTGTGCAGCTGTGATAGCTATCTATGCATAGAAATAAAAACAAACATACAAAAAAATGGAACATGTCTTCCCATGACCTTTCCTCTGACTTACCTTGGCCCATCCGCTACCCTGGGCCACAGATCTCTGGGGCATTGGTGTTCGTAACCAAGACCAGAAGCTGCTAATCATTCCCTTCGGTTTGTACCAGCATGCATAGCCTACAGTGCTTCATAGATAGAGTTTCCAGTTTCAAGAATATGACAATTGTTGAGATTAACCTCATATTTGTATGTAAGTCTACAGATATTAAAATACATTACGGCAGTATATTTTTTGTGTAAGTATGGATTTAACTTCAATTGGACCTACTTATTTGATCTAGTTTTAGCTACATAGTTTTTAGCTTTATATTTCACTGTATCACTGCAGTAATAATTTACAATGTGGAAACACAACAATTTTCAATGCTTAGTCTTTCCAAGACTGAAACGTGACTGCTTTCTTTACCAGAGACAGAAAGCAATGCACCAGGCTGGGTACAGTTGGACTCAAGCTGCCCAAACATACTTAACATTCTTATTTGACCAGATTTTTTTGTGCTGCATTTTTTATGATCCGAATCTGTGAAAATGTCAGAGTGACAAAGAGTAAAAAGGGCAAGTCCACACTTATAATTATTACCCAGAATTCTATATTTAAAATGGTCTCAAAATTCCTGCATCCCAACGACAGGATCCTACTAATGCCATACCTGAAGAATGGTGCTGAAAGGCTGGTGTACTGTGTACTACTTTGCATTTACAATTTCAAATTTCTCTCATCTGACCATGAAACCTTTTATCACATTAATATAATTTCAGTTATTTTGGAGAAGTTCAAATGGGATATGAAATTTGTTTTAGAATTTTTTTTTCTCAGAAATTGCTTACTTCTTTCCAGTCTTCCAAAAAGGTCTGCCAGTGGCTCAGTATGGAGGAAAAAAACAGTCCAGTTGAGCCTCCCAACAACTATAATCCCGACTTGTTGTGAAAGCACATCGTTTTTTGTGGTTGAATCTTTGCCAGAAATTCACTACCTGAGTGAAGAACCTTACGGGTGTATGAAAGCATATGAACCATAAATACTCCGTCCAGACCAAGTCAAGGGCCAGTGTAATTTGAGTTTTTTAAAGCCTAAACTAATTTAGGTTTGCCATAACAAAGGGATTGAATATATATGCTATGCAGATGTCAATGCGAGTGCTGGGGCAAAAGTGGGTGAATACTTTTGTAAGGTACTGTATGTACGGATATTGCGACATGTGCACTAGCCAGTTAAAAGCCAGGGTTCACAACATGAGATCCTGTTTCTGTCTGTAAAACGTGAGCCATAAAATTCCTCCTAGTGATCACTTGCATCCCCCTTACTAATTTTGCTGTGTTGACAAGTGGCTGGCAATCTGTTGAGTACAATAATGAATTAATTTTGAACTATTGTAATGATGTGTTTTCAGAACAGACCACTTTTTCCTCTTACTGTTTCAAATTCAAACTGAGTGTACATAAAAAAAAGTAAATAAATTAAATGAATAAAACCTCCAGAATTGTAGAAGCAACTGCAATTTTTCTTATCAATGCAACTGTGAACTTATCACAAAATAAGATAGTAAATATACGTTGATAATAAATACAGCTGTCATTACAAGATTAAATGCACTTTATGGAGTGGACCAAATTACGCAGTTAATTAGCATAACTACAATGTGGTACAAAAATGGAAATGTTCAGAGATTTGAGTAATAGCTTCAGTAACAGCATTGATTTTCATTTGAAGCGGTGTATCTGATTGATATATTTCTCTAAATGATGAGATAAGTGGTCTAAATTGAAGTATTGTTAATAGTTAACTTGTAAGCCTTTTGTGCTAAAATGTGTTACTCACAGGATTTCCAGTGATACCTGTGCCCGGTGTAGATCCACCCACCGAACACACCACAGACTGTTGACAAGGAATGTAAAATAAACCAGTTTTATTTATCATACGAGTTTCCAATGCTAGCCCTATTCCTTAACCCACTACCTCTTACTCTCTTACCACCTCCGAATGCTGAACGAAGAAAACCAACCAAAACAAAACAAAACAGCAGACAACACAAGACAAAGAAGATACACTAAGTGAATTTACAAAATTATAATCAAACAAAGAAAGAGTGTCAAACTGTTGTAGAAGAAATAACTTTTTGTCTTGTCTTCCACATGAAGGGACCAGCTGATGTTTTTTCTTCTCTCCTTTTTGAGATGGCCACCGAACTTGCGGCTCCGCCACTTTACGCAAAAACTGCACCCCGACAAAACAGAGGAGCACTCTTAGTGTTGCAGATAGGTCTCAGTTTGGACACGGTTGCTGTTTAATGAGGGATTAATCTCTCAGTTCAATGGTGGAGTCCACCAATACACTTCGCTCTGCTGAAGTGACTGCTATCTCCATCTTCTCTCCCACATAATTGACGTCAGGCTACCATGAGAAAAAACCCAAAATGAAACTAAAAGTAAAATTTTAAGACCAAGCCCCAGTCTAGGGAGTCTGCAACAGCACAAAAAAAAAAAAAAAAACCTCTAACAGTGAAATGATACAAAGTGTATTAGAGACAGCTTCTGTGTCATTTGCAGTTCACGGTTGAATCATACTTAAAATAGTACACATTGCTTTGGCATACTCTCGGTAATTTCAGACTTCTGTCCAATCCTGTGTCTAAAGGAGTCAAATTCATTATGTCATGTAAAACATTCTGCTAATTTAGCAGTACATGTAACACAGATCTCCTTTCTTACTTCAAATGTGTTTCTTTTGACTTTCTGACTTTGATACTAACGTTTATTACAGTTTACATCAAAGGCTATAATTGTTACATAAGTGAAATTTCCCTTAGGTTTTGCAGTGGAGAAGGTAACCCAACCTGTGCCAGTACTCCTAAGCCCCATACCATCTAACTTGCTACAATATTAGGGAGCTCTAAACAAAGATCTAAAAGCAGTTAACAATATGGAAACAAACAGTAATGTTAACAAAAGGAAATGGCCATTCTAATACAGAAAATATATTTAATGGAATAACAGTAGATAAACCCAGCTATAATGAATAAACACAATGCATTTTGCACAAAAATCACATCTCTTGTGATGAGGCCAGTATTGCTTTAAATGTAACACTCAGCAAGCCACCCCCCATATAAATAGATTTCTTTGTGATTTTCAAGGGACCTTTCTAACTTTTGTAGTTCCTCTTTATGACAATTATTTAGTTTTCCATCATTATTTGAAACTTTTCATTCATGCGTTGCACTATACACACCATTGTCAATCACCAATAGCATTGTTAAAGGATCCAGGTCCACTCCAGTTCAGGTAGACTTGTGACTGTTTGGTTTCCATGTATAGAGAGAAATTCTCACATTGATTGACATGTAAGCATGTACTCATAGGTACTCACCATGTACTCACCACCCAATAACCCAATTAATTACAGCTTATTTTGATTCAAATGTAACGCTTTCACATGTTGGTTAAGGAACACATGACAATAATAGAAACTAGAATACTTTTTAAATTTATTTACAATAAATGTAATTGTACATTAATTAAACTAATCATTCATGTAGGCCTACTGTATGTGCATTTTTGTGCCACATGTTTGCTGACAGAAGTAGTTGTTAATCTTTCCTAAATCAAATTTTCAGGTCAAATTTTATAAAAAATAAATAACATAAAAATCTGAAATTGGCTAGTTCTTGTTTTAAAAACAAGGCATACACTCAAATCTTTCTATTCCTGACATTTAACCAAGCCATAATACACCCTGCAGATTTCTGCAAACCCCATTTTAGGTGTCCCTAAAGTTAGATGTTGCGAATCCTCACGTTGTTAAAAAATGCACGAACATGTTACTAAAAAGAAGCTATCAATAATAGCAGCTGTTTTCCTTTCTGTTAAACGACTGATTGCAAGTGTTTTTTACACTGTGTATCCATATATGGTCATTTATAGCAAAAACAAAAAACACCTCCACAGATTCTACTAAAAGGTGGGTTGTAATTTCACAATGCACATAATTTAAAAACAGTTTAAAAACGTTTTAAATTGCCTTAGAGCCAATTCATTGAGCAAGTTGACTTCCAACTTCACGTCACTATCGTGGAGACATGAAATGAGGGAAACAGATATTCATAATAATAAACATACTATTTTAGTTCTGAAACTTTAGAGATTTAAGAAGAAAAGCAATATTTTAAATATTAATGTAGCTTTAATTTAATGTAGCTTGAATAACGGCAAAACCCAAGTAACAGTTGTATCAGGCTGTTGGCTCGCTCTTTATCATTACGAAAAAGCTCTTTATATTTTTTAACCATAAATTTACACAATGTAGTGCTTCTAATATAAACTAAATTCATAAGCAATGGCAGAAAGTGATGTTAGTATCATTCGCCTATAGACAGTACTACGGTAGGCTAATTTCCGTAGTTGCCGCCTCACAGAACGTCACAGCAGCAATGAGCTCTATATTGCGTCCTGTCCACTGATTGAATGCAGAGAGTAAAAACTAGCGAATCCGTTCCTTAACTTGTAGGGAGCTGTTAGGTACTGGAGATGTCAATGCTCCAGTGCACGTCGGTTGTTTTTAATTTCCGAACGATTATTTGAAAAATGAACCGAACGAGAACCGTCGAGACTGAAAACCATTACTCGCAAATAGGAAATATAAATGTAAATCAAGACTATCTACCGATGGGTACAGATATTGGGAAAGAAAACTATGGCGATTATCATGGATATTCCCATCGGTGAGTTATACTTTATTGGCAATATTTGTTTCTTAAATACATTAATTAACTTTATTCACTTCAGTAACTTATTCATTACATTAGTTATTATAAATCATAACATAACTATGAAGGTTGCTAGATATTTTTTGATTTTTTGAATTTCCTATAATATGGAACTAATCTCACAAAAAGATAGCTATTTAAATAATCGTTGAGGCGATTGGCTTTGTGTAAAATTAAATTAAGCAAAACGTTTAAAAAGTTTAACACCATTGTTATTAACTGTCAATAATGCTTATTGATTTTATGAGTTAAATTGTTTTATAATCTGTTAGGGAAATTTAATTTTGTTTCAGTGTTTCAATGTTTCAGCTGTGGAAATTAATTTTTTTACCTCACCTTGTGAATTTTAAATACTGTGGACATCAGCGATATTCTATTTAATGCAAAGCGCATTTCTTTGATAAAAAAAAAGGCAGACAATGTTAGAACATGAAAGACATCAGAATATAATTGGTCTTCATTGAAAGCAATTTGCAAGCATAGTGCTTGGATTGTGTCATGGACAACTGATGTCTTGTCATGTAAGGCACTGCCTGTAACAATTGTGTATTGATATTCTTAAGAATATACGCACATATTTTACACAGAACGTCAAAGTAAAAGCCAGAGTTCATTTATAAATAAACGTTAGGCAGTTATAAAAAACAGACCATTTGAGTCTCTTTATCTAATTATCTAAAAAAAAATCATTAAATCAGCTGGCTCGTCATTAAACCGACAATTACGCTGCCACTTTATCTGTTGTTATTGTTGAAGTAAAGCTTTAAGCGTAGTGCAAAGTGCTGGGCCAGCTAAACTACAATTTTTTTACAGCCACCCCAAAATTGTGCTAAAATCAGGTGGGTATTTAGATTGGTTTGGTGTTGGGTAGCATTTTCTGGGTTTTACAGTATTGTCTGTAATGGCCAGGGATTTTCATGTTAAACAGCAGGGTGTATGTAGGCTCAATATTGTGTCTAGACATGGGACTTGGTCAGCCGCGTTACAGGGGCTAATTAGGTGCTGACCAGGATGTCTAGGACATCCTCCAGGGTCCACAGGAGACAAGCAGTTTACCTATGTGTCATGCCCCACAGGGCTTAGTTTTCTGGTTGAGCATGACCATGTGCAGGTGCCTGTGGGGTACAGAGGGCAGGCGGTTCTAAAAACCCTGTCTGTGGGTTTTGTAGCGTTGTTGGTGTGGCTGAACCACTGCAGGGGGGGTTTACTCCCTCCAGCAATGTCCATTTTTGGTGGATTTGTCTCTCGCCTCATGAGGCACATAGCTCTTTGGGTCAACAGAGATACAGGCTTACTCCCAGGCCTGTCAAGCCAAATTAACTCTCCTATCACTAAACTTCCCATTTTTAGTGGTGGTTGAAAAAAAAAAAAAAAAAAACAGGCTAATTTTCCATCGGTGTTATCCTAAGCGTTTGTTAATTATTTGGCATGTTTGTCACGCCTTCACTCAATGATATGAAACCCACTTGAAGACGTATTATTAGGTTGCATTGTGGGTAGATAAATTTAAGCCAGCTCTAGCCCTATGCTTTTTGTTCCCCCTTTTTGGTTGATTTTCATTATGCCTCCGTATTAAGTGCCATCTTGTTATCATCACATGACTGCCATATATTTTCTAGTTTAAATGATGAAAAAATCATCTTCACGTTCCTTTAAAATTGTTAAACATAATTCATTCTGACACAATATCAGGCCTGGTGAAAGGCTCTAGGTAACTAATAAGCGAGAAATGCAGGAGCTGTACTTCAGTTTAGTCAGTTTTGCTTGCACCAGCAAAACACAATTACACACAAAACGGCTGTTATCTGATTAATCAATATCCATGGCTGCTGAAATCCTGATCGCTACCTTTTACAAACTCACTACGACTGCATCCTATCCACTGAGGATGCAACCTAAAATGGTTAATGCAGTCAGCGAAGCTAAGCTAAAGTGTCAGTTTACAGTGGGTGAGAAGGAACAAAACCCTGAGGGCTCACCAGAAGGGACTTATCTGCAGTTCCCAAAAAAATTCTTGATGGACACTTTCTACACAACTGAAAAGATTGACATATTTTATGTATTTCAGACTAGATTTATATTATTAGACTAGCCAGATTATGCTTATTAAGAGCAGACTGGATGTCCAAGAAGTTACATATAATGCAGTCACAATTCAAACAAACAAGAAAGCTGGGCATTAATTAAAGATTTCAAGAGACTCCTATATATGAATGGAAGTACAAATTGTCTGCATTAGAATGTGTTTTTATTCAGAATAACAACCATTTTAAACTTAAGTATTTCAGCTAGGGTGACATTGTGAATAGTCTCTAAAAGCAGAATTTTTAAGTTTCTTGGAAGAATCACAGAAGTGTGCTGATAGCTGAACCATTTTTAAAACTTGCTTTGGGGTTTCCTTTTCTTGCAGTCGGAACAATATTGGAAGGCAGATAGTGGCAAAGACCAGGCGGCAGGCAGTGCGTGGGCCAGCTTACATGTTCAATGCACGCCAATGCAGTCTCTCCATGACGGAGGAGCGTTTCCTTGATGCAGCAGAGTATGGAAATATCCCTGCAGTGCGTAAGATGCTGGAAGAGCTACCTGAGCTCAATGTCAATTGTGTTGACTACATGGGCCAGAATGCATTGCAGCTTGCAGTAGCCAATGAACACCTGGAAGTGACAGAGCTCCTGTTGGAGAAGGAAAACTTGGCCCGAATAGGTGACGCCCTGTTGTTGGCCATAAGTAAAGGCTACATTCGAATTGTGGAGGCTATCCTGGGGCACCAAGCATTTGTCGATGCCAGGTGGTTGATAACCAGTCCCCGTCAGGCTGAGATGCATAATGAATTCTTTGCTTATGATGAGGATGGAACCCGTTTCTCACATGATATCACGCCCATCATCCTGGCTTCCCACTGCCACGAGTACGAGATAGTACACATTCTGCTCAGAAAGGGCGCCATCATTGAGCGACCCCATGACTACTTCTGCAAATGCAACTCCTGCAACTACCATCAGAAGTACGACTCCTTCAGCCACTCCCGCTCACGTATCAATGCATACAAGGGACTGGCCAGCCCCGCCTACCTCTCTCTGTCCAGTGAGGATCCTGTGTTGTCGGCTTTGGAACTCAGCAATGAGCTGGCTGTGCTGGCCAACATTGAAAAGGAATTCAAGGTAGGCAGTGTCCTCCAGCCTGGATCTGTCATGCACCCTTTACACTCACTCAAAACCTTAAACCTGTAAATATAAATTTAAAGATGAAGATGTATGAAGGGAGTGGTTATAGTAATATAAGAACACTAAAAGAAAGAATAAGACTATATTTTGTACATTTTACACACATTACCTCCAGGTCAGTTTGACCCAGCAAATTATAATGCAACTAAGCAAAACTAGTGTTTGTTACATAAGAAAGGTACATAAGATAAGTCTGACCAATGATAGTAAATAATTCTTAAAAACTGGATTTATTAATAGTATAATCAAACTTTGTAAGTCATTATAGGACAATTATTAAACTAATTCATTCAGCGCAGCATGAAGTTTGTTGATACGAAAGTTGGAAACAACTTGGTGTTTTAAATGGATCATTAAGACAGCAAAAAAAAATTGTGCAGAGGTCCCATTTTCTAGAGTGAAGCAGACAATGCATGAATTAACTGTCGCCAGTTATCCTTTTTCGGTCAGTTCTGTTTTGACTAATTTGCCAGATAATCAAGGCATATTTATATAAATGCTAATAAACACTTCAGATCTAAAGAGCTTATTAGTACTATGTTTTCTGTCTTCACGGAGTTTGAACTAAACTAAACACGTTAACTATAATCAAACATATCCAAGTGACTAGGTTTTTTAAAAACTTAAGCTCTTGGTCTCCTTGTGAGGATATATGGCCTAATTTTGGCAAAATGTTTTTAATAAGTGTTATAAGTAAGACCTTTTGGATTATTTATTTATAGTATCGCAAGTAAATTTTATAACAGCAAATTAAAAGTGATTGATATAATGGTTTGAATCTTCCTTTAGAAGTGAGAACAGACAGTCCTAATATGAAAAGAACATTGTTCTTTTCATTACTTCTGGAAATTTTAAGCTGTATAAATTGATAAAAGATTTAAATACCTGCAAGTTGCTTTGTATTAAAGTGTATTCTAAGATAACATACTTCACTCTCACAGTATGCGTGATCCTTTATGAGGCTGAGACCAGATCAAAACTTTGACAACCCACTAATCACATTTAATTATAGTGTATTTAGTTTTGTTTTTTGTTTTGTAAACATTTTATTTATTCTGCCCATAAAATAAAAAGTTATTAAATACATTTATGTAAAGAGCGGTTAATGTTTTGCCAATGTTTTGATTTTGTCCTAGCCGAAAATTGCTAATTGAAAATTAATGCTAACCTCAATTACCAATGTGTTAAGAAATAAATTAGTAAAATAAAATTAGTTCACGATGAATGGGAATGTTTACTTGAAATTTTTTTAAAGGAGAAAACTTTATGTTAGTAAACCAATTTCTATTTGAAAACTTTAGTTCAAATTATGCATGGAAAAATTTATGGAGGAATCACACCGAACCCAAACAGATTATTCAGCTGCATTTTTAAGTGAGCTTTTGAGGCAATGTGTAGGTGTATATTCCATGTGGCAGTGTGTAGGTGTTTTTGTCTCCATTGCATTTGTTGTTTTAGTACCAGTACATTTTTTTTCCTTAGGATTATCTTTATATTCTGTAGCCACTTGAATATGTTTTGGTTCAGAAATATAGGCATTGGATTTTTTTATGCTTGCATTACTTTCTTTAATGAAAGGCACATCAGTCAACAGTGCAGGCAATTAGATAAATCAAATTCAATAAAATGATTTTGTTGTACAGCTGAGAGCAATTAGTGTTTGGAGAAAAACAAGTATGTGGACTAATGGACACTTCCAATTCAGATGAACTGGAGCCTGTTTGGCCCATTTCAAAGGGGGCCATGAGGTTCTTCATCGCGCAGGAGCAATGGGTGAATGATCAGCGTATCTACAAACCTGTGGGATAAGCTCCAGATAGACACCTCATTTTCTTCATCCAGTTCAACATACTGTGTTTTAAGTTACGGTTACGGCCAGTGTACATTAAATTATTCACGCTTGATGTATATATAAAAAAAAAAAAACATATTTCAGAATGTTAATGTTGTTTTACAGAATGATTATAAGAAGTTATCAATGCAATGTAAAGACTTTGTGGTGGGACTTTTGGACTTGTGTCGAAACACAGAAGAAGTGGAGGCCATTTTGAATGGTGACGTCGACTCATGTCAAAACCTCGACTTACCTGGCCGACCCAGCCTTATTCGATTAAAACTGGCTATAAAGTACGAACTGAAAAAGGTAACTCTTTTGAAACGCTATGGGAATTTTGACAAACATGTCTAAACAGAGAGTTATTAAATATCTCACATATTGTGATTTTCTACGACTGCAGATTTTATTAATATCATTACTGGTTGTTTCCTGGTTGTCAAGTCATTCAAATCACAATCAGTCACTTTTAAACTCTTATACATTTGAATATACTTATATAACATTGTGAAAATTGTGAATCCGCTGAAACAAACAGTTGAGTTATTCTGCTCTTCGTCCTTCTCTCACGCAGTTCGTAGCCCATCCGAACTGTCAGCAGCAGCTCCTCTCCATCTGGTACGAGAACCTGTCGGGGCTTCGGCAGCAAACCACAGCCGTGAAATTCTTGGTGGTCCTGGGTGTAGCTGTTGGTCTGCCCTTCCTTGCCATGGTCTACTGGATAGCCCCCTGTAGCAAGGTTGGCATCCCACAGCTCAACGTAACAGTGTGCTACAGTTCTGTAGCACGATCGACTGCTTTTTAAAAAGTTTAACAGTCATATTCCTCTCGGAGAATCACATTTATTCTCAGATTTCCCATTGTGCTAAAGAGTATATTATTAGCAGTGGCGTGCAGTGCAATTTGGGGTACCCATTCTGCTACTGGCTCTACCATATCTTTGCCCCTGATTTAACGTTTTGCAGCCAGAGTTTATCAGAAAAAATTTATCAAAAAAGGATACACAGCCAAATTAAAAGACAACCCAGCCAGTTGTAGTTATCAAGCTGTCCCCTATAATAAAACATTATGCAACATTTGATTTGCCTTAAAAAAAGATTAGCAACTAAATCTACTGCATCATTTGTGGCTCCACAATTTTCTCTAGCTGAAACAATCACATGAAATAGCACACAGTTGCACATCTGATGTAAATGTGATCCAATCAGCTACTGCGATCTAATTATCTACTCATGTGTAGGGCCACGTGACTGCAACCTATGAATAACATGCCGAACCATAGAGATATAAATGTTACCCCTTCTTCGAGTCAAAGAGTCTCTGCGAGGAAGCTATTGAACATTTAGATTGTTTACTCACTAACTGAAAGTTAACCCTTTTACCACCGAAACAAGTAATATTGCTTTAATTGTTATTTAGATAGTTTTAATGGTTGTTTTGAATATTTATATCCATGATATTAATATAAGACATGACTTTAAGTTTATTGTTCCTTTTTATTTGAGAAGCCGCCCCTTTTCAGAAGGATTAGAGAGGGCTGACTGCACACCACTGATTACTAGTATTGTCAATAATAAGTAGTTGTTTTACGAGTGGCGCACAGTCAGCTCCTTCTAACTTCTAAACGTCTTAAAGCAAAAGGAACAATAAAAAACAAATGTAAGGGGTAGTGTTTGTGTTTCCTTGGATGTCCTAGAAGTTGACTGAGTTAACTTCTGTGTCTCTTGTTTGTATTTATTTTGATATATTTCCACACACAGTTGGGAAAGATCATGCGTGGGCCCTTTCTCAAGTTTGTGGCCCATGCGGCTTCCTTTACCATTTTTCTGGGCCTCCTTGTGATGAACGCTGCAGACCGATTTGATGGGACTAAGCTGCTGCCTAACATGACAGTCCATGACCACCCCTCGCAGCTCTTCCGCATGAAGACTACACCCTTCACCTGGATGGAAATGCTCATAATATCCTGGGTCATAGGTCAGTTTATAAAGGACGACTAGCATTTGTCTTTGTCTTGCAAGGAAAGTTAATGTGTGTGTTTGTGTGTGTGTGTGTGTGTGTGTGTGTGTGTGTGAGATAGCAGTCATATTGGAAAAGATCTAAGTTTTAGAATGTAAGTGTATTTGTTCATATTCATATTTAGTAATATTTCAATGAGGCAGCTTCCATTATAGTTATTCTTTGTCTATATCATACTCCCTCTGATTGTGTCTGCTGGCTTTTCTAGTTAGGTTCCCACACTGCTGTGTTTACATAACTCACAGAGGTCAGTGAAACTCACAGTTGCTATAATACGTCATTCCAGCTGTGCCCTAATGAAGTCTCAGAAAATATGTCGTGAATAGAAATTTGGAACATTTCACATCATACAATCTTTCATGGACATTCAATTGAGATTCAATTAATGTATTCTACCGATAACTAAATTCAATACAAATAAAAACTATATCTTAAATAAATTTAAAGAGAAACTTTATTGATTAAAGCTTATTTCCTAATCTAAGGAGCAACTAGAAAAGCTGTCTGATTGTGTCTTTTTGTAGGCATGATCTGGGCAGAATGCAAAGAGATCTGGTCCCAGGGTCCTCGGGAATATATGCTGGAACCTTGGAACCTCCTGGATTTTGGAATGTTGGCGATATTTGTGGCATCGTTTATTGCAAGGTTCATGGCCTTCTGGCGAACATACTTAGCACAGTGCTATGTTGACAAGCACTACACAGACCTTTCAGATATAACCCTGCCCTTCGAGATAGAATACTACCAATTGGGTAAGTGTCAGTAGTACAAGCTGTAGGCATCGCGTCAAAAAATTCATAAAATGGTTGTAATCTCAATAGAAATATTAAAGATAAATATAATAATGATGAATGATGCTTTCTTTGTATATAGTTACAGTACTGTGAGTAAGTACTTTCTCCCTGTTGCACAGTTCTGTCTACACACAGTGTGTCCAGGACTCATTTTTTTGATGGAAAAAATCTCCAAAAACCTGATACTAGCATACTTACTCTTGAATGCAGTTTTTGATTTTCAGCAGACATAACTACCCGATGTTGGCCTAAAAGTTCCACTTTTGACATTGTTCCAGAACATTTTTCCAGGTGCTTGATAAACATCATTCATGTTCTCCGTAGTGAGAAGTGAATCACATTTTTGCCCAGTGTCTTCCTGGGGGTGGAGTCACGAACAATGAGCTGAGACTCAGATGAGGGAGGCATGCAGAGCCCCGAATGCTGTTTTAGGGTTCTTTATGAGTTCCTGGACAATTTTATGGCTTGCTTTTCGAGAGATTTTTTTGCAGGACCTGGGAAGATTCACTTCTGCCTCAGACTTTCCCCATTGGACTACATGGCTCCGACAGTGGTTCAGTGCAGCCACAGAGCCTTCGAAATGGCTTTAGAACCTTTTCCAGACTGATAGGCTGCTATTTTACCGGAGGTCTTCAGAAATGTATTTTATTGTGGCATGATTTGCCTCTAGAACCTTATCTGATTATAAGAGCACAATTACTTTTTGCAACAAAAGATTGCTTTTTTGATTAACCTTGCACACCAAACAAATGAAGGAAGCCCCAAAGTTTGGTGTGACCTTTTCTGTCAGACTCCCTCTCTAAACTACAACAACCTACAAAAAGTCTAAACGTTCAAAATCTGTTATTTTCAGGGCTAAATACCTTTTCACTGTATTGTATATCATTGTTAGAATGCATTGTGAACTTAATATGATGAATTGCCTGCTGATTAAAATTCTCCAGCAGCTGACTGTAGCAGATTTCATTGTGATTTTTTGAAAGGGTAGAATAAAGAAAAAAAACCTGACACAGGTTAAAGCTTTTGCAGCATTTTGTAAAAATTTGGACCATTGAAATCTTTTAAACTGTTGCCCAGTAATCACAGTATATTACTAAAGACGCTAAAGATCTTTTGAATATTACAAATAACTGTATAACAAATCAAACTAAAGAAAATGTAACTACAGAAAACAAGAGGGTGCGAAATGAGAAAGGTATCGTACCAGCGAGAGAAATTTGACTTCCAGAAGTTTGTACAATATTTATTTTTAGACAAGGCAATTAATATTTTATACGCATCGAGGTTAATATTGTTCATAATATTTACATTACCTTCTGCCAAGTTTGCGAGCAGACATGCCTGTCTCCAGGCCCATCAGGAACTTAATCGGTATTTGGTTTACAGCTGCTAGCTTGGCCCTCCTACATGAATAACCTATGATTAAAAAATGTGAGAACAAAACGATGTTCAGATGTTCAGATGTTCAGAATCAACAGAGATTTTTCAAAAAGTCAGATTTTAGAGACTAAAGCAAAATGTGTACCAACACCTCACCATGTGCAATGTTAAGCATCAATTACTTTTCAGAATAAATAATTGTGTACTTAATCATTTTTTACTTAAAGGAAAAGGAACTTTGTTAAATTTTGTATTTGTATTTAAATATAAGGTTGTGATATTTTAACTTT
>JAOYSI010000623.1:0-17999 GCA_025775065.1 Hiodon alosoides | reverse complement strand
TCCATTTCCTGTGATACGCTGAGGATATCCTCCTACATACATATATATATAAAACATAAGATGACCTAACAGTTGTCAATGCAGCTGTGACCTTCTTCTCTTGTCTTTGGGTCATATTCAACAATGCCGTCAACTGCGGTCAAAGTTCTAATCAGAGCTAAGCAACCTTGAATATAAAGGTTCAGGAATGTGTTATGTCTGCACAACGGTGCATCAACAGTGTAAATCAACCGAAATATTTTGCAGTACCTTTTCACGGCAACAATGTTATTTGTTAGCTGCGTAGCAATTCTGAGAGTCAGTCACAATAAATGAGGGAACAAGGCTGGTCCATGTTGGATCTCCATATCTGCGCCGCTCTTGAATCATAATAGATTGTGATACCGTTTTAAACAGATGGGGAACGGAAAGCGTGCTGTGTGAATTTACCTCTATTTTGGCTCTCTAAAGTGGTGAACCGAAGCATTTGTTCCCAAGCACTTGGGAACTGCATTCCTGATGTTCATAATTCACCTGAAGATGAATCATCCAGGCCATAGGATAACCGTTTGCCAATCGGAACCTCACGAGCTCCAGCTGCACTCTCTGAGCACATTCGCGGCGGCCATGACTGCAGTGACCCCTTCTGAGCACCCCCCAATGAAACTGAACACAGCACCAGCTGTAATGTAACGAAGGGGCGCTACGGTTTGACCCCTGTGCCAAAGTTTGAAGAAAACGACACGCCAAGTTGCAAACCCTTGAATTAATGTTTCGGAAGTTAACATGGTTGATGAAGGATGGCCGTACTTTCAGTTGTCTTGCAGTTCCAATGTTAGACTTAGATTAATCTAACGGCAAATACTGGAAATAAGAAATAATGTTTGAAGAGTTCAGGTGCTCTCACTCACATTTTATATGCTGTAATGTTGGAAACCTGTGCAAACAATCAAGTTGTTTTTTTATTGGGTGGTTCTCTAATTCTGGGCAATAAAAGTCATTCAAGTTGGAGTGTCTTCAGAAGAGTTCACGACAGTCGTGTCACGCGTTCCAAGGTTTTCCGAGACGGGTAGATAGGTCGTCAACCCTGAAAACGAGTGGAACATGAGTAACAGTGACGGCTTGTAACGCACTGCATTGAAAGAAATAAATCCTTGATTTAACATTTGTTTTGAAGGCTGAACTTTGTTGCGTTTCTAAAGCAAGCTAACAGCTTCTGTTGTAGGACAGAGCTAAATGGTTTGCAGGGAAATGAGAACATTAAGAAGTTTTTGTTTGTTTTCTTCTGTACACTCAGAAGATGCCCCTCAGCTCAGGCAAATCGTAGAGCTCATGTGATGAGCCAAAGGCAAGTGATCATCATCCATGCCGCCGAAGCAGAAGAGATGCGAAACCTGAATTCTTCACGGGGTCCATGTCGAAAATATGTTGTGCTTTAAAAGTAAACGTGCCACAAAAAGCTGATGACCTGCGTTTCTCTTTCGCAGTAAAAAAGCTTTTGCGATCTTACCTTGCTAAAAAGATCTGAGGTTTCTTTGTAACTCTCATCTTGGAGCTGGGTTATCACATGTGAAACCTGCACTTCGCTTTGCTGTTATTTTCCACTTGTCAGACTGGTGCAACGCGTTCTGTGGGTGCGAAGGTGCAGGAAGCACGTCAGGGCTTTCAACACCAAGGGGCACTCTGAGCGGGACTCAGGTTGAAATACGGGCTCACTCTAACAGCTACGAGCCTGGTCGCATATCTCACCCACGACCACCCCCTCATCCAAGCACCGTGAGGGAGAAGTCAGCCCAGCTCAGCCCAGCTCAGGCGACTGAAAGCAGACACCTATATCACCCGCCAGAGGCCCACAACCAGCCAGGAGAGCGCTCCCTCTGTCCCTTCAAAACCAATAATTACTATGGCGACAGCCGATTTACTTCCACGGCAATGGCGGTTATCCCCGCTGCTGGATCCCCGTCACCTCACCCGGTCTGGTCACGCAGCGCTGATCTGAGCACAGCCCCTCGATGCGCCGCCACACGTGTTTGGCCTTGACAGACTCAGAAATGGGCACCAAGGAGCCATCCCAGCATCCTTTACCACTCCCATGGACTTCTTCTGAGCTTGCAATAGACAGACATCAAGGTGAGCACCATGCTCTGTAAAATGTTTTTTTAATATTTAGATTGCACAGTTTTTCACTGCATTTAGTGCATTCACTTCTACTTTATTTCTGCAGCTCAGTGTATTAGTTCTGTTGTCATTGTGGTTTCGCCACATGTTATCTCCCCATGGGATTTATTTTCAGCATCAAATTGAACTAATGCAGCCTTACCAAATTAGAAAAGAGAATGACTAATGTAGTTGCAGTTGATTTAATTTAACTAATTGTTGGAACAATGAGGCATCTGAAAAATTGAATGAATTGTTTTTTTGCATTTTCATTTAAGTCATTCCTTTCATCAGTTTTTGAAATACATAAATAGAAATTACTTGATTTTGGAGGCTTTTTACAAATATCTATCCGTTTTTCAAAATAATGTTACGTATCTCTGTGATACTTTTAAGATATTTTTTATCCTGTTTCTACTGACATACAACGTATTATTCTTGGCATGTGCTCCAATATATAAGTATATAATGCATGAAAATGTTTATTTTATCTGTGTAATTATATCTGAAACTGCCTGTGGCATTTTATTTCATGGTTGTCTGAATAAAGGTTCAGGGAGCATGGCCACCCAATTGGTGGAATTCACAGGAGGAGGTCAGCTGATCACCCCTTTGGGCCCTCCGGAAATAGTGACGCTTACGAACTGCAGCTTCAGCCAGCAACACTGAGAAGTGGATCAGACAATAGGAACCAGGAAAGCAAGAGCGCGCAGATGTGCAGCGATTTTTAACCAGATGTCAGAGCCTTCACCCGTGGGTGACTTTCACTTGGGGGAAACTTGCGTTTTACCGTGCATATGGAAACAGGGTCACGTTCTCCCCAGAGGGAAAGTCTCTAGGGTTTGGGGGCTGAGTGTGAAAAGCCTGGCCTCATGCCCAGATCCATTGTCACGGGACTCCAACATCACTCTTTTGTCATGATCATTCCATCAGATAACGTTACACGGAACCGCCAGCTCCCAGTTTCCAATTAACTTTTTCATGACAAGATGACTAGATGACTTTGTTAATGCAGAGCCTTCTATTTCAGGATGCTTTCATCTGACATTATTTCATGGCTGATGAAAGTCGGCGTTTATTACCAGTAGATTCAAGACACGTGTTTGTCATTAGAGGAAGAGATGGGAAACCAGCCCATTATTGTATTTTTGCTACGAGATTGGTGTTTACTCGTTAGAAACTGTTCTGAATCCCACATATGATTCTCAGCAACCTTTCTCTAATGTACAACAATATGATTGTACAAATCTGCTTTTCAGAGCACATCTGGAAGCGTTCATTTTCTCACACATTTCCTCCTGGACACAGAGAGAATGGCCGCACGTCGTCTGAGCGGGCTTATGTTGGGTAGGGTCCAGTGGAAAGGTCAAAGAAATCCATACATGCTGCATCCCAGGAGAAAAACAGAAGCCTCTCCAGTAGGGCAAGCACAATGAAACACACCAAAGTTCTCAGGTTGCCTCTTTCAGCACTGATCGGCCCTCACTGGACGGGCCTTGCCGAAACCGGATCGTACCCGCCGACGCGAGCGCCCAGGCAGTTGAGTGCAGCTGGGCGAGAGGTGAGTCAGGGGCTAGCACCAGGGTGCCAAGCCGGGTGGGGTGGAGATCGCCTGGGTGGCAGAACGGTCAGGCCGTGTTCTCAGAAGCCCACAGTCCCCCCGCTACGACTCCATATTTCACGCACAGTCTCGGAATGTTTCAGCCGTGCCCTGTAGTGGATGCGTTACTGGACGGAGTTGAAGATGGTGGACCCAGCATGAAGCGAGGGGAGCGGAGAACGGGCAGCATGACAGGACATTGTGTTGACTGCGTGAGTAAATACCTGACCTGAGAGATGGTTGCCTTGCCGAGAACACAGTGATTGAACATCGTCGCCTCTCAACAATTCCCTTGTCAGCTCTGCAATATTCACCCCTGTACGTTTTTGCTGAATGTGTTTACACAGGTGCTTATTAACTGATACGGCACCGTGTGGCTGAGCCATGGAGCGCAGGAAAGGAGTGGCTGATTGGGATCAGCTGGGATTGACTGAATGTCATGGTTGGGAGGTACTGCACCCGCGAAGGGTTCCTTAAACGCAACAAGGTTCTGGTTCTGCAGTGACTTCATAGGTTCTTCCAGCAGAGTTTCGCAGAATAAGATCAAAACAGAGAGAAGGAGGGCCTTGAAACTGCATTCCTCACACTTTTAATTCTGCCCGTATGTTCCCTTTCTGTTCTGTCATGTGCAAAAATGTAGCGAAACTATTCTGCCTCAGCAAGAAAGTAAACTGCAGACCCTCTGGAATTTAGAGGCAAACCCTCCTATTTAGAACTGGCGCTGGTCATGGGTAATTTGGTCCTCTATGGTAAGACCTAAAAATAACTGCCTGGAACATGCAGTTGCTACAGAAGAAGATATGTAAAAATATATAAAATATATTGTAAATATAATGTAAAAATATATCTAGCAAGTCCTCAGCGTTTACCCGGAGAACACCAATGGGGATCTCATTAAGCCCCCCCCCATTACTGAGTGCACGATCCTTGCCATGCAACAATCTATCGGGAAGCCGCGACAATCCCTGCGGCTCTTTTAATTGGTTCGTAAGTGCGTGCCTTGTTGATCTCTGGGTACATTAAGACTCCTTTCTTTGCAGACCATCACTAACTGATATTTGATGGATGCGGGGAGAGGTGATTTCACCCCCTCGCACACACAAACCCCTGGGGTGGGGTTGGGAAACACAGTTACATCTCTTCGCTCTCTGATCATCTCCTCGCAAACACTTGGAAAATACTGCACCGGAGTGTCGAAGCAAACAGAGAGGGCTACAGAAGAGGAAGATGTGGACAGACAGAGAGAGAGAGAGCGAGAGAGCGAGAGAGAGAGAGAGAGAGCGAGAGAAATTCTCCTTGGTTAAGCCACAAACACCTCATTCACATCATTTTTTAAATGTTTTTGCCTACCTGCAAGTCAGTGCGTCCCCTTGTCGCGGGCATGGTGGACGGTAGCTGCGGGATCCTGTGTGTGCACGCTCCTTGTCTCCCCTTCTGCCGTGCAAAGAAGTTAGCCAGTGGCAGACTGAGCAAGGGAGAAAGTATGAAATGTTGGCAGAAGCCTTTGGATAAATTTGGGGCAACAGGGAAGGCTGGTCAGACAAACAAGTGTGTTATTCATTACTTTTTCGCTGCTCTGATGTTGTCTGTTTCAGCTGCGTTTGGACTTATACGAATAGTGAAACTTTTTTTTTTTTTTAAAGCAACAAAACAGAGTCTTTTAGGCCAATGGTAAACCAGTCAAATAAGCTCACTGTGTTCCGTTGTGGAATCCCACATTGGGCATAATGCTCACATTCAGATTTGTGTCCTAAAGTAAAAACCCTCTATGTGTTTACGAGGGTTAGGGACACAGCCTTTCTATGGGTCAAATTCACATGTGGTCACTTGGTCTGTTTGAATTGGTTGCTTGGTGCCCCATTTAAATTTGAATGCACAGTAACTTTTTTTAGGGACTTTGGTTCGCCTCAGCTGGACCTGCTCTCAGCAACCCCAAGTTAATGAATTCAGGAGTTCACCAGTGGGAAAACAGTTTTATTCTGTAGCAGATAAACCTGTTTATTCGCTGTCTGTAGTATTCCCATGGTAACTCGCATTATGTCTGTCCTGCTTTTCAAATAATTGCTCCAGTCACACTGAAGTTTATGACACACACAGGGTGCACAGGTTACGTGACCTGTGTAAAAACTTATATTGTCGGGCTGCAGATATTTTTCAGATAAGCAGTGTCTGGCCTACTTCACAAGGCATTATCTTAGCGCCTTGAAGTTTTGTAGCCGAAGGAACGAGGGTGCTGGTGGTAGGTGTTCAGTGTCAGGTTGAGGTCACGGGAAGGTCATTGTCTAAACCATGGCGGCGGTTTGTGTAATTAAAGTATGTTTACGCCACCCACTGAAAGTCCAAGAGGAAAAGGAACACAGTCTACGGGTACGCCGGTGTTGCCATAGCGATCAAGTGTTGCCAGGTGGTCATGGCGATGGTGCGTGCATGGTGCGCTCTTCTTTGCTCCAATGCTTCAGCTTCAGACTGACACTCAGGTTTGACCTCCTGTCAACCTAAATGCCAGCTAAACCATCTTTTCTCCTGAGAAAAGGCATGCCTTTTGCCTTGCCATGTAATCCTGATGGTGGTGACTTTCAAAAAAATGAAACTAACGATAACTACTGGCAAGAGCTTTAAGTTGTTATGTATAAGGGATTAAAAGAGCTTTTTTTATTTTTTAAAAGATCTTTAAAAAGATATTTTTAGCACAAAGCTAAAGTATCTGAACTGAAGATTAGATGGGACAATTCTCATAAAGAAGACTATCAACCGCAGTCCTCTTGTGAAGGTATGTGAGCCAGGGATTTGTTTGTAAGCGGTTTAAAGTGAAAATTCCATAGCATTCCCACTTAAGAAAATGCCGACTGATTCCTAAAAAAAAACCAGCAAGAACATACAAAAGTAATTACGTATTGGTTATTTCGGGGCTTAAAATTCCGGTCAGATAGCATAGCTGGCATTTTAGCAACAGTATGTCAAAGTACTGAAGCTGCAGTTTGAGCCCAGCGGCACGATGGTGACGTCTTCGTTCTGCAGAGAAGGACCAGGCAGTGCCAGTCACTTTGTTCCACAAAGAGAGCTTATGAGCAGTTCTGTGTCATGGCTGCTACTGTCATCACCAGAAGCGCCCAGTCACCCCCCATTTTGTAAAATATCTGTGGTGGCTTACAAGCACAGTTGAACCACAGGGGTGCCCTGGAGCAATGGCCTGTCAATCATTTTCTTTTCTCTATTCTTTGTGTTGTGTTGCAAGGCAGTAGTCTGCACAACTTTGCTCTTGATCCATTAAACCTTTTATACTCGAGCGGGGCAGGGTCCGTCTTGCCAGCTCGAGAAAACAGACAATTGTCAAGTGCTTAGTTCGTGGCTGACACACTTTTTACGGAACACAAACTACTGCCATAAGTTGGAACCGAATAATAATCATAAAAATAAGCTGAGATAAATTTAGGGATTTATAAGAGCGCTCTAAGGTGAAACGTCATGACGAGACATTATATCCAACCACTTTGTACGATACAGCACAGATTCGTCCTGTTCGGAGAAGGGAATGATTTATAACTCGCCATTACTTTTTTTCCCTTATAAGACTTTTTCCTTTTAGTTTGTGTTTCATACAGTGCCTTGAGAATTCTTGAAGTAAAATCATTTTAGCTCTTGGAGGCTAAAATACATAAAGATAGAGCAGCTAGAGAGTCACATCAACGGAGGCAAACTACGGTCATTTCCAGATAATACAATAAACCCGTTTGGAAAACTTGCTACCATTCTTTGTCGTTCATCTCTACTCAGTTGCTAACTCAGAAATGTCACGTTCGTAGCCTTGTTAGTCAAATTAGCACAGCCACTGAAACTCACTAATCAGTTTCAATCAGTTATCGCCCTATGTGGCAACAGGAATGCAGATATATTCCAACATAAAATAATGACACTCCCGCAAAGAAAACTTAAAACGTATTATTCATTTAATAAGGCCTCTTTAGTGACTCCTAGTGGTGGAATGAGTCCATGCACTATGGCTGGACAGCAGCGTTTTTTCAACGCGTTTTGAGCCGGATCTCAAATTACAAACTAAGATTCCAATTGAAGAATTTGGTCTTTATCGGCAGCAAAAAAAAACTCTTCCTCATTATACTTCCAACTGTTTGTAAACTCAGCACTTGCATTCTGCATCATCACAGTATCTGGTGATTGCTACCATGTCGCCATGTAAAGATGTTATTACATAAATATTTTTTCATGCATAATGCCTTTTTCTCACAAGTTATAGATCATCACTCGGAGCACAGCGTGAGGGCGATCCTTGCTATCTCCCCTGGGCTACATTTCCGGGCATATTTTGTGTCTTTATCAGAGTAGTCTGTAGATTTCAGTGACAATGCCCCCATACCAAGTTTTAAACAGTCCCTGTTAACCAGTAGGACCGTAATTGGCTGACAGTATGTAAAGCCAGCTTTTAACATTCAAGATACAGAGAACAATTCCCACTTAAGCAAGAAAGTAGGAGATGATTTGATCTAAAGCGATGCGCAATCTTGACTATATTGTTTCCGAAGTAGGTCAAGGGCCTCACTACATAGCAATTGTGTTAAACCTGAACAGTCTGTGTCATATGAGAGAGCCAAAGTCAGAGGACGAACAAGGCTCAGGCTGAGGGGAAGAGAGTGAGAGAAACTGGATCCCGCACTTCAGTCATGTTCGAAAAGCCCCGTAACATTCTCATGCCACATGCTAGGTTTAAATCTAACACAGACACACAGACGGTTTCTCCCTGCAGGGTTTGTGTGAAGCAGCGCAGGGGGTGGGGGTGGGGGGTTGTGAGTTGTGAGTGTGTACAAGGGTGGGAGGCGTCTCCTTGAAGATCTGTGAACTTCTCATACTTCCCATAGCAAGGAGGAGATCAGGCCTCTTAGAACCCATTGCCGGTAATTGTCTGTGTGTGAAATAGTTTCGCATTTTTGTCTTAGTCACTCTCAGGATCACGTTTGTCTAGCCCTGGCTGAGAGCTGTTCTTCCGAAGCTGAGCTGAATCTTTAGATTTGGAAAACTGACCGCGGATTCCTGCAACCTCATTTAAGCTTTGCCTTTAAACATGCCTTTATGTATAAACGGATGTGCGTGGTGCATTTTAATGTTTTGTTTTAATCAAATCAAGATAATGTTCGTCCTTGCAAATTCATATCAGGTACATTTTAATGAGAGTTATTTTTAGCCTATGCCAGATTCTATTGTTACATCAGCAAAATTACAGTTCACATAATCCGATAAACAGTAAGCAGCTCCCTCTGGACCAGGATGAAAAAAGAAAGAAAATTGTCCAGTGTGAACTTTGGTCTTCTGAAGGATGGAAACACCTTAGGACTTCTCTCTGACAACCGATCTCATGGTGTGGGCAAGGCTCCAACCATCCCCATGAATGGAAAAATAGCTGTTGCCAACGATATCTGACCTTTTTGCATGACTGAATTGATCCGTCAACCAAGAAATTCTTCCATTATATCGAAGGGCTTTACTCCACAGTTTCAAACAGAGAGGGGAGAAAAGACAGTCTGCTCAAAGAGCAGAACAGAACATTGAGCAGTCTACATTTCGACAGGAGTTGTTTTCAATTTAGATTGAAAAGGTGTCCCACCTATACACTAAAAAGATGACAACAAGCTTGGAGGTAGGGCAATGTGAAGCCCACATGTAAGGTTTCTGATTTTTTAAATCAAAAGGGACTCCACTAATCCATAAATTTGTGATAAAACTGACATTTTAAAAAGGTTTTATGCTGTACTCTCAGTACAACAGTGAGCGTCAGACATGAGTCAAAAGCTGTCAAGATTTTCACTGTGGCTGGTAGCCATTTTTTTACACAGCTCCCTGCCAGCTGTCGTTTCCTGCCGAAATAAATGCTAACAGGAAATATGTGGTTAAGCTAAGAGCCTTCACAAGGAGTTCGGTCTCCATCAGTTATGACATGTAGAGCAAACCTTCCTGAAGATAAAGAACTAAATCCACTGACGTTCAATATTTTTCATGTCAGTTAATTTTGTTCTTGGTTTCTTTTTCAGAAAATCTTCCCTTCCTGTAGTGGTGATTCCAGTACTAAATGCAGCAATTGCTCATTGCCAAAGAGTAAACCGCACCACATTTAACTTTCCTCACACACATTAGGTTGTTTATAACAGCTGCCGTTGATGTAGGAGCACGTAGCATTATCTGCATGTTATTGCACTCCTGATCAAAGCCCGGTTTTTCGTGGTAGAGCGTAGTCTTGCAGACTTTTTGATCACACCACACAGTGACAGAAAAACAAGACCTGAGGTCCACCATTGTCAGTGGATGGAAAAGAATGTCGCTCCTGTGCAAAGGTGGCTGCTGAGGAGCTCAGAGGAGTCTCGCAAGGACAGTACGCACTCACACAAGCTGAGAGGGAAAGCCTTATACAGGCTTCATGTGCTAGACTTCCTCCTTTCTGCAAGGCCCGGAAGTGCTGAGGAGACTCTCTGTAGTTTGACAGTGCAGAATGCTTCCAATAGCTGGCAAGCCTGTTGCTGAACATGCAATGCAGAAGAGTGTATGAGAAGAATTACAGGTAAAGGGCGGTTATGCAAGGCTTACAGGTCGGTGCATGTTTGGTAACCACTTTGGTTGTTTGTGGATTTGATAATAAGTGATCGCATGGGCTGTCTGAGTGAGGTCAAAATATCCAGGGCAAGAAAATGTTGCATTAGAGGCCTGCGCCCATAATTGTTTTCTAAAGAGGACATGGACAGCCAGTACGTGGCATTGACTTGATTAACGGATCCTGGGAGTTTGTTGTTAGCAATCATGACGGAAATCTCATATTCTGTTTTTGATTATCATATATAAAAGAAAGGCATTACGTCATGGTGGCAACAATCTCAGTGAAGAGACAAAAACAAAAAGCTGTAAATGACATAAGGCAACCTTTTCACTTTATTCTAAAACTTAAAAGAAGAAAATAATTAAAAATATTTTATTTTCAATAAAACTTGAACTTTTATATAATTTATTGATTTTATATAATCTATTAACAACTGAAGTGAGGTATTTTCTTATCAAATGTACTATGGAGCTAATTGCACCAATAAAAAATAATAATCAATGAAAACAGAAATAATATTTCCACATAAACACAAATAAAGACAACAATTTGAGCTTATTTTAACGTTCACGCTTTTCTTTGTTCGAACTGTTTTTTGATAGGTCACATGGAAGACCAAGGCCAATCGAAATAAAAGCGTCAAACGTACGTCTGTGCAAATTATTGTCAGTTAAAAAATGCTTCGCCTCATCGCGGGGCTTTTACGTTGGAGTTTGGGAATTGTAGTATCAACTGAGCAAGCTTTTGTCTTCTCAAAGGAAGACTACATTTTGAAATGATCTCATCCTGATCATGCGCAGGCGTTGTAAAGAATTTCACCCTTACATCTGGACTACGGGAGGGGGAGGTTCTGTCGGTTTATAGGTGAAGTCGCCATTTAGTTATATATAGTAGAAATGAAGAGAGAACGTATACGTGTAGTTGGAATTTCTTCCCAATTAAAGATATGAATAATAAATCACATATATGGGATATTTACTGAAGGAAGGATGTAAGCTAATGTAATATTTTTGTTTTCATTTAGTTGTTCGAGGAGTTCAGCTGGCGTAGCTAGCTAACTAGCGAACTAAAAACAAAAAGTAATTTGCTCTTGCTTGCGCTGACTAGTTGTAGTTGTGGATATTGCTTGCTAGTTAATTGTCATAAGTTTAAAACAAATATAGTTTTTTATTAAAGTGTTTTATTTCTTTCTTAGTGGCTGTCACGGCAAAGGAACCGGAATGACAGTGCATTAGTGATGCGGTGCCGAATTGCTAGCTAGCAAGCTAATAAATCATTTAAAACTATGGGTACTGTACATGAGACGCGCTGGATTAAAAAACAATAATAGTGGGGGTCTTCGCTACCCTGTTGTTGTTTTTTAATTTATTATAAAGACACCATCCCATCCAATCACCACAGCCTCCGTCGGTCTCCTAACTAGCCATCTCTTGACGGCGTGACAGATTTGTATCGTCCGCAGCGCGGAAGGAGGCGGACTTCCCAGGCCTGTGAAGTGAGGCCTGGCGGCAGTGAAACAGTTATTCATTTGGAAGACATTACTGAGCCGGCGCCACAACAAACGTGTCGGGCTGGTGCCTTGGTACTTGCAACTGTATATGGATGGACCAACATTGCTACTGATATAAATAGATAAAATTGCGTACCTAAGAAGAAATTGTACAAATGGAAGCTCGGAACTGTCATTTGCTGTGCGTTGTAGGGAAAACAAAGAAGGCTCATCTTCGAATCTTGGACTAACCGACACGAGCAAAAGGGGGCGAACCTCTGATGATTTGTTATGCATTTTAATTTTGAACATCGATGTTGTTAAAGTAGCAAATTCAGAATGGAAGAAGGATCGAGGTCAACAGGACTGTAGAAGAGCATATATCACCGTTTCCGATCTCTTGCAGCGTTAACATCAGGGAACTAACGAAAGGAGTAGCAAGGTATTGTTTTACATTCGAAATAAAACTGCCTTTTCCAGCAGTTGGTTTTAACGTAATTAAATGTATCAAATGCAAGTATCGTCGCTATGGGGTGTGTAACTTTGTGCTAGATTGCAAACCGAGCTTTTAATAATTTAGTTAGCTATCGAGCCATTTGGCACATTTAGGAAGCTCAAGCGTGACCATAGGAGTCAATAAATAGCATTTATTTGTGCTAAGGAGGCCCAAATGTTTCCTGCAGAATGTCATTCATAAGTGAAGGGAAATGTAACGTTAGATTTTGCTGTAAGCAGTTAACTTTAATTTACGAACAGTTGCTGGAAAGTAAATAGTTTAGCTTGATAACAATGTGACAGCCTGTTAACGCACTACCATTTTCTACATGGTTAACTAAGGGTAATGGGGGCGAAAACTTATTCTTTGGAAAATTAAATATTTAAGTAAGTGGTTTTAATCTAGCTGTCAAGCAAATTAATTTGATTTTGAGGGTCGTCACAAACAAGTTGTTGCAATATATTCTGGGTTACTTTTAGTGCAAACGATTTTGATTATTAATCACTGCGACTGTAACCCATGCTTTGATTATCTCTTCTCTGGTTTTATCCAATGCTAGTTACCGTTTGTTTTCCTTTTGATTTTGACTCATCGATTACTGTAGATTTTTTTTTTTTTTTTTTTGCTGGGCTGATTTTAAGATACACCGAGACGGCGTTTCGAATAGTTCCAATACTGTATCTGGGCAGCTAGCATAGCTGACCTGTGGCTAGAATAGGGTATTAACTAGTTCCTATTTATTCGAATTGTCCAGAGCAACACTGATAAACTTCCTTTGTGTGACTAAAGCGACGAACCGTAGGATGAAATAAACCAGCTTTGACCAGTGAATGGTTTTCTTTTTTAGCCAAGTTAGTTAACTTTATGCTTTAGTCTTCTTTATTTACATATGGTTGAGAATACGAGTCGAAATCAAGTTCGCTTAAGCGTGTGTTTGCGGCGACGGATAGTAACTGCGTTAATAGCGCATTTTTAGTACGAAAGCTTAATTTTTAAGTTTTAAAATTTACGTTGCTTAATTATGCCTTAGCCGAAATACACTTTGACTTGCCAAACCGGTGTTGGATACAGAAAAGTTTAATGTATCAAGAGATAATCCAAAATATAGGAATATTTTGTGGATGCAACAGACAATGTGGGATTACTGTGGTTGTGCGTGTTTTTATATGAAAGCCAGGTCAGGAGCTGACATTTGTAACGTCGTTTGAGAACTTATCGGTTCCGCGTTATGTTGTACATCCAGTTTTTTCTGGCACTGCTTTAGCAGATTTGGGCTATTTTTGCATTCTTATGCCATGTTTTTAAGCCTTTTACTGACAGTTGAAACGCTTTGTTTTTTTAAACGCATGTATGTGTCTTTAAAAAAAAACGATCTACGGTACTACGTTGCAGTGTATCGTCCTTTAGTCTTCGTTTACAGACACTTGTTAAATCCCCAGTTTCTCTAAGGATTATTGTTGGCTGATGAGTTTTTGATCTGGGTCTCTGTTGCTGCCAAGGAATCACTTCCAGGCCATTGAAACTAATTTCCCGCTCTCTTCCTGTGCGAAAGCAACATGTCAAGCCACTGAATTACACATTACTTCACCGGAGTGAAAATGGCAATCTGGGTTATAGCATGACTTTGAATCTGTCTTTTATTTCCCCTTACTTTTTTTCAGTGAATCTGGACCCGTTTTCAGATTTATTGCCCCCATGTGGATCCCCGGTGACAGAGAAAGCAAGAAGAAGCTCCTATGCTCAATCCTGGTTGTCTCTTATGCTCAATGACGGCTGTCTTCGCGTCAGTACAGGATGGATGGTGTGGATTTGACAGTCCTTGTGTGTCAGCGTCAGAATTCGCTCTTCTGTGACAGTATCTTGTTCTTTTCCATTTATAAAAGAACACCCCCACTTCTGGGCCCCGACCCTGTGCGCTGTAAAAGCGCTAATTGTCGTTGCTGAGTGACACACGGAAGGGGCAGTCCTACCAACTCCAGAGCTCCTTACAAATTGTGTGCAGTTTTGTTTGTTGCTCAGGAGTTTGCTTTGGAAAAAGGCATTCTTCACATCTGAAGTCTGAAGCTGAGGTTTGAAAGTAATTTATTTTATATATTTTTATTAGCTCTATAACCGCTAACACACGCCAGAAAATGTCGGAGAACCCCAACAACAAGGTTGTGAAGTTCCTGGCCCCTCCTCCTCCGAAGAGCAGCAATGGTGCCAGCTCTGATTCGCTGGTGGGTGAAAAGGTGGGCGCGGAAGTGCGCATGCGGCGCCACACCATGGAGCGGGACCTGAAGACGGCCGAGCATCGCTTCTTCCGCCGCAGCGTCATCTGTGACTCCAATGCCACGGCCCTGGACCTGCCCAGCAAGGCCTGCATCCTCACCTCCCCGCCAGACTGCCAGCCTGCCATCGTCCCTGCAGGCACAGGGCCCGCCCCCGGTTTGGCCCTCGAGCCCTGCCAGGATGTCGGCCAGGCGGAGGCGAAGCAGTCACGAGACGGTGGCGTTGCCCGTGCTGACGAGGCTACTGAAAAACCAAGCCTGCCGACGCTGGAAGTCTCTGATGTGGAGAGGGAACCGTCGTCCTCTGCTCTGCCTGAGGCAGACCTGGAGGTGCCGGGGAAAGCTGGGGAGGCGGCGGAAGAGAGCAGTGCGACGGAAAAGCGCGAGGAGGAGGAGAAGGGGGCAGCTAAGGCCCGGGCAGAGGCAGAGCAGCGGGAGGCTGAGAAGAAGGTCCAGGAGGACATTGAGGAGGTCGAGACCAAGGCAGTGGGAACCTCCCCTGACGGCCGTTTTCTCAAATTCGACATTGAGATCGGACGCGGTTCTTTCAAGACTGTCTACAAAGGCCTGGACACTGAAACAACTGTGGAGGTGGCCTGGTGTGAGCTTCAGGTAAGGCACTAACTCTGAAATGTTCCAGTTAGTTGCCTCAGGGCCTGAATAAACCCTATGATCTGTGTTAAGACCCTAGCTAGGCTAGGCGAAAATCCATTTAAACCAGAAGTACTACCCGTTAAATAACTGGGTCATTAGAAACAAAAAGGGTGTTGTGGGTGGTAGGGAGGTGCAAATCTTTAGATTTTACCAGGCTGTTTTTATGCTCGAGTTAAAGGTCAGTAGTTGGTCTGATTTCATTGGTAGCAATCCCAGGGCTAGTGTTTAAGAGTATGTATCGAGTATTAAAATCAAGTAATGTAGAGGAGCGTGATCCTGTTAGAGTGCTGAAGTGAGTACTGGTGCAGAAGCTAATGAGCTGTGTTGCACTTACGGTGCTCAAGCGTACTGTGCAGTGTGTGGGGCATTGTCTGCCTGAGAGAGCTCCTCCTATGCCTTCAAGTTACTGTGGTTGCACGTTACCTGGAAGCGTTGCTTCGTTCAGCCAGTTTGGTCATGTAGGGCATTAAGTAAAAAAATAAAAAAACAATACAATCGACCCTTTGGCCTGTCCTGTTAGTGGCATTTAGGATATGTAAGGGATATGGAAAGTGTGGGTTTAGGAATACTGTCCCCTGTAGAAAAGACCGCAATGGTGGTGATGTGTTTATAGGAAGGCGAGTTCTTAAGAGTCACTCAAGGTTCAGATCTCTGGATCTCTGGGGTTTGGCAAATTAAGCTCAGTTGTATCTAATTACAAATTTGACCAGTGGAACAAAGTGTTTTTTTTTTTGGTACCCTTCTATCACAAGATGCTCTCTTCAAGGAACTAAATTGATTTGCTTTTTCTGCACTGCTGCATAATTTGTTTTTTCTGAAGCATGTTTAGGAACCCTGAAAAACACTTTGCTATAGGATATTGCTGTTGCATGACCAGCAGGCCTCTATCAAGAGGACGTCTCATCCTGTACTTTCTTTCCCTTTCCCCCACATGTACACATTCTCTGTTGAGGTTTGATCAGATTTTTGACAATCATAGTATTTATTCAGTTGTCCAACCAGTCGGCATGGTTTTGGTGGACATTGCTGGGCAAAGCTTGGAATTGTACTGGGCCAATCTGGACGTCTTTTCAGCTTGCCTTGGTTTGATTCCCACATGGGTAGAATCGTGAATATCTGTAAAGCTCTGTAGATTACATGCTTGAGTTATGTAATAAATGGGTAGGGATAACTTGTAAACAAAAGCATGGTAGTCCTCTGAACAACAGACCACATTGGTACATTGACATGGGAGTGTCTGAGAGTGTGAGGTGGGGCTGATGACTGGTGGCAGGATTATCCATCGGACTGACGCAGTCTCTCTGTAAGGGAACCCCCTGGTGGGACCAATGCTTACAGCGAAGAGGTCTGGGCCTGGTGTAATGGAGATGCAGTGCCACTGGTCTGTGGAATGATACAAGTTTAGAGAGAAGTTGCATTAACCCTTTTCTGTTGGGTGGGGGGAGGGGCGCAATGTGGAATCCTGAATGTCTCAGTGCCTTTCTGTATCCTGCCCCCCCGTCCTTCAGAAGCTTTCTTACCCGGGGCTGGGAGTCGAAGTGCTCAGTGTTTGTTAATTGGTGTGTGTTTGCAGGAGGGGGTGGGGGGGTGACAGGGCGGATGGTAATCTTGTCTGCAGTGTTCAGAAAAACTCAAGGTTTAGGAGTGCTTAGCCGGAGGGGAGGGAGTTTTAAAGAGTGAGCGTTTTGCAATAACCTGAATGATTCTCATTTTGAAAGCCATTCATGTAATCTAGCGGGGAGTAGGTGGGAAAATTCCTTTACTCTCTGTAGACTGGTCTAATTCAATTCTCAGTAATATAATGATTGTAACCAATGTTTCACTTTTGTTCTTCCTTTGCAAAATTGTGTGATTTTAATGAAAAAATTGCATTCAAATTTGGCTGGGGTTACCCACTGGCTACAGTAATTAGTAAGTATTTGCAGTTTATGCACGTTCCTGAGCTGTTTAAACTGATCTTGTTCCATCTTCCCTTTTTGCAATTAGAGCTCTGCCTTTTCTTCGTGAGTTTTCAGCAGCTTTGGGCAAGAAAACCCCCAAAAATCAGCGGGAACTTCCCACTAACACTCTTCTTTGTAGCCTCCTGTTCACACAGACAGTTTTGTATTGTGCTACCAGTGGGCTAGTTGATCAGTCTAGGTGACCCTTGGTCTTCACACCTTGTTGTTCCAGCCTTGAGGAATGCCAGAATTTGCTCCTCGGAATAATTGTGTGGCCCTGTTTGGCGCTTGCTTTTGCACGGCGAACCGCGCGCGGCTCTGCCGCTCTATCTCCCATTCGGTGACACTGATGGAAGGAGAGTGCCCTGAATACGCACTGCACCATTCAACTGTGCCGTCGCTTCGCAGCCAAGTGTGTCTGTAAAAACATTTTCGCAACACGGCGATTTCACCGTAAGCCCTCAGCGTTCGGAGGATGAAGTCTTTCTTTCTTTCCTTTTTCCGGTTCAGCATCATGAGGGCCGTCCCCCAGCAGACGCTAACCTGAAGTTTCTGCTGACTCGCTTTCGGCCTCTAACTGCCTTGTCCGTGCCATGTGCGTGGGGTACCTCTTGGTTATGACTCTGACACTCTTGGTGCAGAAAAAACTAAAACAAACACAGGAGTTAAACATTGCCTTTATTTTTGATACAGCTGAAGAGGATGTAAAAATCTGATGAAATTTGTGGCGCTTGTTTCAGTTTCTGAGCGGGGGGGGGGGGGGGGGGGGGGGGGGGGGGGGGGGGGGGGGGGGGGGGGGGGGGGGGGGGGGGGGGGGGG
>JAOYSI010000622.1:73948-90243 GCA_025775065.1 Hiodon alosoides | reverse complement strand
CCCTAAAAAACATGTATTATAGTATTTACACAAGAGAGCCTGATTAATTTCTTACTGATATTTCGTTAGAATTCATTGGCATGCAGGATGGACCTGCTGAAAATTATGCGGAATGTTAATAATTCTAAATGTATAAGGTTGCCAAACACTTCTTATCAGTACCTGGTACAGAGGCAGATGTGTGCAGAGTGCTTTTGAAATATAAGACCCTAGGACTGAATTAAGTCTGACGTTTCTGAACCAGGTGCTTCAGGATCACAAGCATCCACCCAGATCAATCCTGTTACTGGCATAGTCAATTAGGACCCCCTAAGCCCATAAAGATTTTGTTTAAAAGTGGAAAATAAGCATTCAACAGGGCTTACACTGGATTCTACTCTACTAGTCGAGTAGAATCACCCTCCCAAATGGATACATAATGTGTGTACTTTAAGGTGGCCTTAATGGTCTCTGAATAATGTTCCAGCCCTAGGTAATCAGGCGAAGAGCAATGTACCCTACCTTATTTATAATTTTTAATTTGTGAGGACCAAATTAACAATAAAAAGGTCAATCTCTCGTGTTTGGATAAGATGGCCGAGTGTCCTGATTAATTGTTTAACTGCTTAATGCAGTTTTTAAATCCACTGGTGATAAACCGGGGCGTTTGGAAGAGGATTGTGGGAAGGCAGGCAGACGGCCATTTGTAAACAGCCTTTTACCTATTATTTATCTCGTATTTATATCCCTCCAAGATCAGTGGCCCAAAGCTCACGTTCTTTATTTTCACCACAGTTTAACTGCACTCTCTCCTGTAGTCCTCCTTTTAGGAAGCAAGGTACAAGTCTGAGTGACTGTAGTTTCAACTCAATGCTCATTAGGGCACTAAAAAAGCCCCCTTATGCAGAGCCATTCCTTCCACATCCAGAAGGGATCCAAGTGTCCATTATTCCGCTTTGAGTTGGAGTGATAAGGCTTTTATTTGCATTATCCACTGTGACCATTAAAAAGCACAGGTGACAATGTCTGCAACGTGTGTGGGCTGGATCATTTGGCCTTTGCTTGAATACTTTTATCACCCTACTGCCAGTACTGTTATGTGTATAATATATTCAGAGAGATACTACTGAGAACTGCAGAGATTATCACAAAGAGAAAATCAAGATCTTAATGAGTAATAATAAACGTCAATTACCTACACTTCTCTATGGAGTACATTTGTTTTCCTCTCCCTCAAGTGAATTATTTATGTGTTCACTAATCAAAGATCCAAAACGTTTGAACTTTTATCAGAAAGTTCTTCAGAGACTACTGCTTCACAGTTCCGATATAAAGAAGTTAAGCAGTTGAAAACGCACTTTATAATACAGAAAATGATACAATTAAATAGACTCCGCAATTGGTAACCGACGCAGAGTTAAAGAAAAATGGAACTCTTGAAATGTTCTGTGCTGCTCTGTGTTTTGTTTGCTGGCAGAAACAGCCACCCCTAATTTCATTGGTCAAAGGCAGCAGTTTCATTCTTAAAGCCTTTGATTGGCAGTCTGCCTTCCCGTCAGCCTTTTCACGTACTGTCGTGAGTCAGGATTTCAGCGCTAATTCACATGAAAAACAAGAAGTCTTCAGAACCCAATAAAGCGATTAAGATTAACTGCATCTTTTCCTCTGAGACTAATGAATTGATTGGCAGTGATAATGATCGGTATGTCCTACTTATGTACAGTACATGGCCCAAATAATGTCCCGTTGATGGATAATGAAGTACAAAAACATTATATTGTAATTTTCTTCTCTTGCAGGGATCGTTTCCTTAATATCACTGGCTGTGCTGTCATATGACCGCTACAGTACTTTGACCGTCTGCAATAAGCGGGCCCCAGACTACCGCAAACCACTACTGGCGGTGGGTTTGTCCTGGCTGTATTCCCTGTTCTGGACAGTCCCACCCCTTCTGGGCTGGAGTAGCTATGGACTGGAAGGGGCGGGGACCAGCTGCTCGGTGACCTGGACGTCCCGCACGCCGCGGTCCCATTCCTACATCATCTGCCTGTTCATTTTCTGCCTGGCCCTGCCCGTGCTGCTCATCGTCTACTGCTACGGCAGGCTACTGTATGCAGTCAAGCAGGTGAGGAGATCGTGACGCGACGCACGACTTTTAATAACGCGCCGTGTACAGGTGTAAGCATCCTTGACTTGTCATTTTGTGGACAAAAGCTAAATATTTAAAGGATTATGTGTCGATTAACAACTCTTCCTTTGTTAGTTTATAGTACTATGTATTTTAGAAGGAGATTCAAGCTTATACCTGTAAGCCTGCTAAGTCCTTAAGAAGCAGTATTTTCTTATCGTTTTGTAGATGGTAACCTGGTCTTAACCAACCAATTACTGCCTTTAGAATTTAGAAAAAGCAGCCTTTCAGCTCGACATTCTTGTCATGTCTTTGTATAGGTTACCCATGACTGTTGCAACAGGTATCAAAAGAAATCAAGTGTGCATTGTCTGGGGTAAAATAACCTTAAAATACTATTAACATATGTTGTCTGTCCAATAAATCGAAATTAAAATCAAAGGCACCTTCATTCACACGCTAGCATTTAATTTATTTATTTTTTATTTATTTTTAACGTCAACATACAGTCCAACATCGAAATACTGACGGCTCCTTCTTTAATGTAAAACCCATTTGGATAAATGCGTTTATATTATTTAAAATGCAGAATATATATTCAAGACGGCTAACTAATGAACACATCACAGTAAACATGAATTAGGTAGGTGTAATTGGGCGACATAAATGGATCTAAATTGAACATGATCGGAGTGCGATTAGCATTATTCAAAAACTCATTTGCGTTACCGTGCAAACTGTCCGGCGACTTTGCGGCTCTGTGATAGAAGCCAGCTGCCTGTTCCTATAAAAAATGAAGTATTTATTATGAATGGGTCATGGGCTAACAATATCTCAGCAGTTGGTGTAGTAAAGGTTTGCATCCTAAAGTGAAGACAACGGAAGGTGCAAAGGGCAGTAAAAATGAAACGGCTGAATTAGCTTAGCGGTTTGCTAGGCTGCACTATTGCTGTTCCATTCTTGGCCTTTATCTGATCATTACACACTGCCTTCTACAGAAATGGGTAGGATGTATGCAGACATATGCGCACTCAACCGATTGGCTGTGATCTGATAAAGAGGAGTGCAGGGCTCCACACAAACTCCCTCAGCCTAAGTTCCAAGTTTTACCAGGACTACGAAGACTTTTCAAGGAAAGTTGCTTTTTATTGTAGAGATGCAGGAACAACATAACGTGTATAGCAATAACAATAAAAACTGTTACTATGGCACCAACAGGTGGGAAAGATCCGGAAGACGGCGGCTCGGCGGAGGGAATACCACATCCTGTTTATGGTGATCACCACCGTGGTGTGCTACCTGCTGTGCTGGATGCCATACGGCGTGGTTGCAATGATGGCAACGTTCGGCCAGAAAGGCCTCATCACGCCCATCGCCAGTGTGGTGCCCTCCATTTTGGCAAAGTGCAGCACCGTTATCAACCCTCTAATTTATATCCTCATGAACAAGAAGGTAAGCGGCACATTCTCCCATTTTCACACGCGTCCCAGCGCCTTTGGATTCTGGAAGATGAAGTATGAAAAATGCTGATAAAGACAAAAAGGAGTGATTTTTAAATGTACTTTGACTTGTATTTAAACAAAAAACGTATAAAGACAAGATATTTGATGTTTTACCTAATCAACTGCATAGTTTTTTGAAGGTAAACATTTATTTTGAAATTGATGCATGCAACACGTTCCAAAAAAGTTGGGAAAGGGGCAATTTAGGACTAATAGCGATGTGACAAGTTGAAATAAGAAGGTGATGTGAAACGGGTGAGGCAATCGTGTAATAATAGTATATAAGGAGCCTCCAAAAAAGGCCTTGTCCTTCAAGAGCAAGGATGGGTCGAGAGTCTGCCAACAGATGCGCCAGTCTGCCAACAGATGCGCCAGTCTGCCAACAGATGCGAATAATCCAACACTTTGAGAACAACATTCCCCAAAGACAAATCGGTAGGATTTTGGGCATTTCACCTTCTACAGTGCAGAATATAATTAAATGATTCAAGGAATCCGGTCAAATCGCGTAAAGGGCCAGGTCGAAAAACCACTTCTGAATGCGCACGATCTCCGATCCCTCAGACGTCACTGTCTTAACAACCGTCATGAGTCTGTAATGGATATCCTGACATGGGCTCGGTCAACACCATTCGCCGCTGCATCCACAGATGAAAGTTAAGGCTTTACTATGCTAAGCAGAAGCCATACATCAACACTGTCCAGAGGCGCCGCCGACTTCTCTGGGCTCGGTCTCATCTGAGATGGACAGCAGCACGGTGGAATCCTGTTTTGTGGTCCGGCGAGTCAACATCTCAAATAGTTTTTGGACAAAACAGCCGTCGTGTTCCCCGGGCCAAAGAGGAAAAGGACCATCCAAGCTGTTATCAGCGTCAGGTCCAAAAGCAAGCGCCTGTCATGGTATGGGGGTGTGTCAGAGCCCATGGCATGGGTAACTTGCACATCTGTGAGGGCACCATTAATACAGAAAAAGATGTACACATTTTGGAGAAACATGTGCTGCCATCCTGACGTCGTCTTTTCCAGGGACGTCCCTGCATTTTCCAGCAGGACAATGCCAAACCACATTCTGCCCGGATTACAAGCGCATGGTTGCGTAAGCAGAGGGTGTTAGCATGGCCTGCCTGCAGTCCTGACCTGTCTCCGATTGAGAATGTGTAGCGCATGATGAAGCCCAAAATAAGGCAACGAAGGTCCCGTACAGATGTGCAGCTGAAGAAATGCATAATGGATGAATGGGGGAAAATTCTGCTTCCTAAACTTAACCAACTGGAGTCTTCAGTGCCAAAACGCTTAATAAGTGTTATTAAAAGAAAAGGTGATGTTACACGGTGGTGAACAGTCGACTGTCCCAACTTTTTTGGAGTGTGATCAGTCATCAGATTTGAGTGTATATTTTCAAAAATAAATGAAATTCACAAAGTAAAACATCAAATATTGTGTTAATGTGTTTTCAGTATAGTACATTTTCAAATGACTCTGTTTGTTTTTTTTTCATTTTCCATACATTTTTGCTAATGTGTCTAAATTAAGTTTTGTTTGTTAGTAAATTTCATATTACTGTACGTTAACCTGCTAGCTGTTATATTCTGAGAAACATCTTGGATAACTTGCACTGACAGGATAACTAATGAAACCTGTATGAAAGAAGCATGGAAAACATATTTTTGAAGCCTTGGACCATAAATCCGCAGCAGAGATTCAGAATCTCAGATGCTATGGAAAAACCATAGAAGTCGGCACCTTTGTATGTAGCCTCTCTCCTGGAAAGACACCTGGGTCGTGAGCTTGGTGTGAGGCTTCACAGGCAACTGTGCTAAATCCAGGCAGTGTGACCTTTCCGTTTCTCTCAAGGTCAGCGGTGGAGCCAGTGTTTATGCGCTGGATTAGCATCTTCTCGTACAGCAAGGGGTGGTAGGCGCCATACGTGCAGGCAGCGTCATAATAGTTATCGTAGTAGTGGCACAGATCAGTGCTCCTCTTCGACGGGATGTACTCGTACACGTGGACCTCCGTACACAGCGCCATCATCAGGATGATCCCTGCAATAAACCCGAGGCACACGCTTTTTCACAAATCTTAACGCGAGGAGCTATGCGCTTTGATTTCCAAGGGCTCATTCCGCATCCTGACAGAAGTTAGTGCGAGACGAATCAGAGCTGGGAGCTTCATTCATTTCTATAATTGTATATGCATTAACATATATATAGCCTTATGCCAGGGTCCCAACCTGACAGTCAACAAGTAAATATTTTTATTATGCTCCTTTGAAGCCCATCATACAAGCTACAACTCAGACGGAGTGAAAAAGGGAAAGCAAGAGACATCGTCCCAATATAATTAATTTGCTGTGAAGAGTTTGCTATGCTTGTTTGTTTGAAAGATGTGTTTTTCCCCAATCAAATTTTCATCATCCAACATATCTATGTACTTTAAATACCTTTTCATGAAATTTGAGTTCAACAGAAAACACAAGACGCATAGATGGGTTGGTTGTATAAACCCATGGCTGACTCCGAACTGTTTGGCAGACAGGGTAATGAACGTCCTTGGTTTCTGTCTCAAGTTTTACAGGTGTTTCCTCACCCTCTTTCACTGCAAGAGAAGGACCCTGGACAATGGACAGTCTACCATGACATCCAGGACCAATGTGATCCAGTTGAACCGCAGGATCTACAGCAACATGGTGGCCTGTGCCACACAGGTCCCCATGGGGATAAAACACCCAGAGTGCATCACTCCCCCCACCCAGAGGAGCATGCCACCCTAGGCGTCGTTAGAATGATCCCGCTTGCTTGTCTACGTGCTCTCCAGCTTCCTGAAATGTCAAAAATATCGCAGCGGTTTACTGAGAAACTTCATCCGGCACTATCCAAGTTGTTCTCCGCTCCTCTGGATCGTCGGTACAAGCGTGTATGGTAGCGTATCAGTCCTACAGCTAAGCTCTTGGGTCATAACAGAACCACTTCGTGCTTGATTTCTTTCATTGATCAACGTGAGCTTTGACTTGTCCTACATGTGAAGTGCACATTTCCGATGTACAAGTATAATAAAATGCACTTCCAGTTGGGTGATTTTGGAGACTTTTAAAGCATAATAATCACACACAGCATTGCAGGTGTCATGGTGCGAGAAACAAACAGTGCATTTCCAAGTAGCAATGTTGTATAGTTGCACAGGTAAAAGATTTATATGGAGTTTTACTGCGTTAAAAAAATGGAAATGGTGAAAATAAAGTGAAATGGCTCATTTGTTTGGTCTCCACGTTTAGTTAGTTAGTAATGTTCTCTTCTGCTCCACCCAGTCTGAAATGAGGCTGCCTATGTCCTGGAAGGAGCTGACAATCGCCTAATCTTGGAGGGTTTCTGGATTTAGTAGGGAGCTGTTTGTTTTCTTTCACCACAGTGGAGCACGCCTCTTTGTCTGCGATGATGGCTTCTGTCCTATTGATTGCTATACGGTGTTTTGGTGGTGAGAGAGGGAGAAGGCCCCTATCTTCCGCAGACAGAAGTCAGATGTTACCACACCCATGTGTTTTCTGAGGAACACGCGGCAGATTTAATCTTTTAATCTGCTGCGTCCTCGCCACTGGTGTGGGCCACGGTCTACGCTTGTTCTCTGCACTTCTGACTGCCCATAAGCCACATTCATTATACTGACCCCGAATGCCATGTGGAGAGGGCAGCTAGCAAGCTGTGCGCTATGAGTTCCAGCTCCTACAGCTAAATCACCTCACTGCTGATGCTACACCCAAACCGTCACTCTGCATCAAAATCAATTCACGGAGTACAAATAACGTCAGGATCGAAACTGTTCAAACGGGAAATAAGAAAAACACGGCAAGGAGTCCCAGCTCAGGCAATGCCCATATAGCGAGCAAACAAGGTCAACAACATCGCCCCTGTAAAGAACACAAGTTCATGTAATGGAAGGTACAGCCTGTGCCCGTGCCCGTGAAATACTCACCGATAAAGCCAGAGGAGGGAGGGTTAGGCTGAATGTTTTCCTGCATGTTTCCCTGAATAATGTCCCACAGCTGCCAGAGAAACTCGGGGTGGAGAATGTAGAAGGGCTGGGCAGGGTTTTTCTTGCGGTGTTTCACATAGGGGGTAAACAGGTCATAGTCTGGGTACTGGAACCACTGGGGAGAAAGGGGAGGGGAACTTAGAAATGTTATCGCTCACCTGCCATGAATAAAAGTTACAAGGCCAACTAATAGGGTTGCAAAGGGTACATTCTGGACATTTTATGTAAATTTCAGGAATCTATCAACTATTATTATTTTTATTATTTTTCAAAGACACCAAGATTTATAATTTGATCTTTTTTTATATATATAAAATATATTTACACGGCTGTCCACCAGCGTTAACACCATTCATATGTTTACCTGTGTAATCCGTGGGAGGCTTTCAGAATGGCGTTTACAATACTTTCCACACCAGACTCCAAAATGCTTTGAAGTTTTACCAAATTCTTGTAATGTGCAAAACATTACCCTATCAACTGTTGGGTTGCACAGCCTAACCTTAAAGGGTCAACTGTTGTGATCATTACCCAGGTATTTCGCACTTAATAGGTATGCAGTATTATAGCATGTTTCTTTCCAATAATCCTCTCTTCATGTCCTCTCACGTCTCAATCATTAATATGTTACCAGAACTAGGAGCCTTGAATCTGTGACACAGACAACCTTAAGGCTAAAAATCACTGACTCTCAATTTCATTTCCTGAAATCTGACAGCCATGGAGAAACGCACATGTGACATGTTTATGAGGCAATTACATATGGCAAATTCAGCCCCTACAGTCATTAACCGCAGCAAAAAAATAAAATAAAATTGAATGACCTGTGACTGTTACATTTACACATGGGGTACTCGGATAAAGTAACATAATAACAGTAACATAATAATACTGTCAGTACCAAAATGCCAAAAAAAAAATTATTATGATTATGATATTACTAAATAAAATATTTTAGAAAGTAGAAGACAAATCACTATATGCCCTGAGTTTGTGTGTACATTTTCATTTCCAATAAAGATAGGACTAGAAAGACACAGAATTAATCTTTTCCTTTATTAGATTGGATCCCAATTTAAGTAGACAGAGCAGAGGCGTACATTGTACAGTGTTGGGTGTAGCAGACAGAGCAGAGGTGTATAGTGTTGGGTGTAGCAGACAGAGCAGAGGTGTATAGTGTTGGGTGTAGCAGACAGAGCAGAGGTATACAGTGTATAGTGTTGAGTGTATTAGAGCAGAGGTGTACAGTGTTGAGTGTAGTAGACAGAGCAGAGGTGTACAGTGTACAGTGTTGGGTGTAGCAGACAGAGCAGAGGTGTACAGTGTACAGTGTTGGATGCAGCAGACAGAGCAGAGGTGTATAGTGTTGGGTGTAGCAGACAGAGCAGAGGTGTATAGTGTTGGGTGTAGCAGACAGAGCAGAGGTGTACAGTGTATAGTGTTGGGTGTAGCAGACAGGGCAGAGGTGTACAGTGTATAGTGTTGGGTGTAGCAGACAGGGCAGAGGTGTACAGTGTATAGTGTTAGGTGTAGCAGACAGAGCAGAGGTGTACAGTGTATAGTGTTGGGTGTAGCAGACAGGGCAGAGGTGTACAGTGTACAGTGTTGGAGTAGCAGACAGAGCAGAGGTGTACAGTGTATAGTGTTGGGTGTAGCAGACAGGGCAGAGGTGTACAGTGTATAGTGTTGAGTGTAGCAGACAGAGCAGAGGTGTACCGTGTACAGTGTTGGAGTAGCAGACAGGGCAGAGGTGTACAGTGTACAGTGTTGGAGTAGCAGACAGAGCAGAGGCTCACCCTTTCTAGGCTAACAGTGTATGGGGCCGGGTCCCAGGCTACCAGGATCACATCCTTGTACAGAGGGCTGGTATGGAGGATTTTCATGGGGTTAGCCACAATCTATGACGGATTGGAAAAAGAGACTATAAATTCACAAATTAGAACATATTCTAACCTGGATAAAAATTCAAGCATTTGAATTGAAGGCTATGAATAACCATTTCTAACGCGAAATTATCCTGACAAAGGAAAGTTTTACTTTGCTTTCATCTGAACATGGCCTTATGGAGACCAGTTTAATGGTGCTGTGGTCGTTCTTTCACCTGAGAGTTGATTACGCGGATGGTGGTCTTCTTCCCAACGTCCTTCTTGAACCCTTCCGTTGGCGCGGCGTTGAAGCGGATCACGGCGTCATGAGCATCTAGAGAGAGAGCAGCCGTCAATCACACAGTACAGACCACCTTCGAGGAATTTATAAAATGTGTCATTATCTTTAAAATCTACATATTGTTTGCCTTGAAAGTAACACAACGGCCTCACTTTAATATAGCACATTTTAGGTCAGCATTATTCAAGATTCACTTGCATACAAGCACCAACAGAAGAACAGCTGTGGTTGTTAAAAATGTTAGGGGTCACGGCTTTAGAAAAGGAATGCTATTAGTAGAGAGCACGCTATAGACACTGTACATGCAGTCTTTCCCGCTATCTGTCCACATTAAACCATCACTTTGGAATAATAAACAGGAACAAACAAACTTTTGAAACTTTATGGATTAAAGAATCCATTAGAGAATTTCATAACAGACAGGCATTAAGAAAATATTTAAAGTGAAACCTTAGCTATTCCATTCATCTGTTTACAGCTTGTTTATACTGCAACACAACTGTGCCAATTTAATGCATGCATTCAATAAATTAATGCAAGATCAAGCAGTGCCTTAAATGACAGAATTAGAGTGGATCCGTATAAAGGAACTGTCACCTTGGTACTTTCTGCACTCCTGTGTAATTTGAATGCAAAATGACCAGTTGTTTGGCCAGGTGGACTCAGATCCAGCTCAGTGTTGAGTATGAACCCATACCTGAGCTGTCCTCACGATAAGACACTATGGTATCAAGCCAATACACCTCCCATCGAGCCACAAATACACGCATGCATGGGTGTTTAAATGTATGTAGCGAATTTAAGTCTAAAAATGCTATTGTATTTAAAACAATGACAGGAAAGGAATTTCCAATCAGTATGTATGCAACCTAATTAAAAAAAAACATTAAAAAACCCAGTGTAAACCGTTTTGTCATCTTTCACTTACTTCTTCTGCTCCACAGTCCATCTCCACTGACCTTTTCACTATTCTGTGGCACTGTGCATGGAGTCTTCTACTATAACTTCTACTATAAACCCTCTACTGTAAAAATATATAGAACCTGTACTTTCATCCATCAACCCCTCACCTATTTCTTTGCCTAGGGAAGAGTTGAGCATGGACCCTGCAGAGATTACCACGGCACAGGTTTTGAAGTTGGACCCATGGAGACTGTCAAAGTTTTGCTGTGGCACCAGCTTCTCCCAGCCCAGCCTGGAGAAGGGTGGCTCCTTCCCATTTAGTGTCCGCACTCGAACACCTCTTTTAATATCGCACAACAGTTCTGCCCCACGCAGGTTAGACCTGCGGTGGCCCCTGTAATTGACACTGTGCTTGTTTGAGTGCATGTACTCCTGCATGGCCATCTGCAGCTGCGGGCTAAGCAGGTGTGCTGAAACGTTGCCCTTCCATAGTTTGTGGATCACAGACTTTGGCTCAAAGTTCTCTTCCAGGGTATCCACAAAATGTTCTGAGGGCTGTTTGGTGCTATTGGGGTTCCTTCTAATGCCCCTGATAGCCTTATCCCGCCTCTGCATCACCACAACGTCCTGCATGTCCCCTTCCTGTCCCGCCAAGGCAGATTTGGCTGCTACGACCTGCAAGACCATGTCCACTCCTTCGGCACCGATCCCCTGGATTTTGGAGGCTCCGTCTTTTTGGGGCTTGTCCTGGTGGGGCCGGTCAGGGGACGTGTTGGCGGTATTCTTTGGGCAGACCATGACGACACAGTTAAAATCAGGCATGAATCCAAAGTGGTGTTTCTCCTTGTAGGGAGGCGGGTGAATGGAGACTGCTCACCTGTGCGCACATGAAGAAATCCAATAGCACAAATAAGCCACAGCAGGCCAGCGTCCCAGCCCAAACAATCTGCTTCCACTGCTTCATGGCCGTTCTCACTTTCCTTTCCGTGGTCTAGACGAGGAACAGAAGTTTAGAGATGTTTTTATTTATTTATTTATTTATTTATAATAAAGCACAATGCAACAGGATCTTTACTCCAGTAACAGCATGCCAGCCTCGGTCATTGTCATACCGTAAACGCACAATCCATCAAGACAACACCCACAAGGGACAGTAGTATACAGAAATTAAAGTAGTCTTCACAACTTCTATAATGACAATACTGACACCTAACTGTATTATGTGGTATTGTCATTGTGATAATTCGATTTACCAATCTTTAACCACACCGTGTCAAGGCCACGGTCGTTAACTAAACAATTCGGTTTTGTTTTATTTCGTTTCTGGGTCGAAAGTAGAAACAGATCTTGTGCCATCTCTGTAACAGTTTGCCTCTCACAACATCAGCAAGCTTGCTATCTCGACTCTATGGAATAATTAATATATTTTTTAAAACTTACTATAATGTTCATTTAATTGAATAATCACACCATCTAAACGATTAATTGATCGATCAACCTTACTAGCTTGATATGATATAAAATTTCATTGAAACTGTGGTATAATGCAGTGATAAACAATTCAAGGTAGCAACTCCTGTTATTTTTAATGCATTTAATTAGTCTAAAAATAAACTCTCAAACCAATTATCTCTTCGGAATAAATACTGTCACTTGTACTGAAAAAAGCATAACAATTCAGAAGAAATTATAACTTCGTAACGATTGTTGACGAAGTAGTTGGAGCTAGCAGATTTTATATGTTAATGTGTTTTCTGACAGTTCATTAAAATGGTTCACGTAGAACATAGAAGCAGCTTAATTTCATTGCGTCTGTCCGATTTTTAAAACAGGTAATAATAAATATTCGTGGTAAGTAAATAATTAACACAAAGCCTGTGCCTTATTTCCTAACATTGCTCTGTATACCTACTGTAGTCTCGTTCAATACAGGGTGCATATATTAATTTCAAGCCATTTATTTGGTTGGCAAGGACACACTACCCCGTATCACCCGAGGTCTCCCATAACAGGAGAGTTATCTACCCTGTTATTCAACTCCGATGAAACTCACGTGGGCTCCTTGACACGTAATAAAAGTCTAAATATCGCTGCAAAACAATATAGGCCGTTGCTGCCAGGACGTATAGAAAAATATAAATATTATGGAGAGTGAAATAAGTATTTCCAAGGGTCAACGTGTTTTACTCAAATGAAGAGGCAGTAACTCACCGGGTTGTCTCAGACGCGTGGAAATATGAATTTTAAAATAACTAAATGAGACTACAACAGAAAACCATGAAAACATTTGTTTTTATTATTATTATTACGTTTTTTGTTATACCCTTTCAAATTATCGCAACTTCCATTTTCACGGACAAAACGCAATTTCACTAAATTCACTGATAATTATAGAATAAATACAACCAAATACAACACGTTTCAATTACCGTGTAACTTATAAATTAAAAAGTATTAAACTGTACAAAATAATGTTGACTGTGGATTTAATGTCTGAATAGCTTTGAATCGATGTAGTCACATAACCCGATGTTAGATTTTAAACAAGCATTTTTTTAAATCTTATTTTTGCGATGTCATTTGCATGGGGTGGGTGCTAAAACTACATGAATTTGCAGTTCCAAAAGCAATAACGATTTTATCGTCCAGAACTTTGGCGGAATGATAATGACGTTAATCCTCAAAAGACGTGTATATTGGAAAACTACTATACCTGCAAAATGCCATGCTTTAGTATTTTCAGGAGCGACGGGGGATTCGCCGAGCAAACGTTGACTGAATTTATGGACTGAAGTTCACGACGTTTCTATCTCGGCAAATGATTGTGCCGCAGCGCTCACTACCTGTTATCGCACGACATTTGTTTTCATCCTTGACACGGGTTGTAGTGTAATGTTTCGGCTTATATTTTGATTATTTTATATCAAAAAAGAATATATTTGAGTATATATTTTTGAGAATATGCATCAATTTCAATAAGTGTTTGAGTTATAATTAAAGTTTGAGTGATTGTATTTTGATGCTTACGAAGCAGATCGTCACATAGCTTGAACATGTATATTCACCGTACGGGCATTTCCCAGCTAATGTGAACCAGGGAACCAACGAAATTTATGTAGGCTAGTTCAAGTGAAATAAATCTTTGCCATGGGGTTGCGGTTTGTGTATATTCTGGTGGTACACAATCAAAGTTGTTGTGGACAAAGAAGGAGACATTTTCTTTGAAAATGGAATTTGGAAAGTAGCAGTTTTCGGTCTTTATGGTGAATTTTCAACAACAACAAAAAGTACCATTTATTTCAAAATAAAGCGCACACTTAGGAGAATAGACAAAAAAATAAACAAACAGAGCGTGTGATTGCGCATGGTTTAGCGTTGGTTGAATGGACAAAATTTTGTTAAAGCCACCAACACACTGACCTTGACCAGTGAACGTATCTTACTAGGACAAAGCAGGCTTTAAAAAATATGCTTTAAACAATATTCAAAAGGAGGAAATATTTCAGCCCAAAGTAGTCCTGAAATCTTATCCTTTCTTACAACATTGATCGACAATATTTTGTGTCCCTGAGATTTCAATGAAGGGGGGGGGGTTACCCATGCGTGATCATGGTCATTCAAATCATAATCAATGCAAAATGTTTTCAACGAAGTCATGCTGCAAGTTGGTTTATTTTCAATCTTATTAACTGTTTACATCCTAGCAAATTACATTGTACGCACTCTGTAACCTGGATGTAATTGTGGTTCTTTAGCATTGACCCACATGTGCCCAATGTCAGATGAAATCCTCCACAGCACACAGATGTCCTACTGCCCAGACTTCTCTTTAAAAGGAGAGTATTTCTTTGGGATTTAATAGGGCACACCATACAAAAAAGCGCAAATTCACAAAAAAACACAGACTATTTATTTCATGCTTGCGTAATCAACATATTTCTGAACACAATTCCCCTGGCTGAGAATCGATCACGGGTCCGTTAGCCTCTGCACACAAGACGCAACAGAAACCCGATTAGCTTGTTTAGCAAAAGGCCAAAGTCCTTACTTCAGGGAACGAATCATACTCTTATCCTTAGTCCAAAGGGTGATGTCACGGGCAGTTCCAAACCCGGTTTGAATGAGCTACATACAAATAATAATAATACATAAAATTCTACCTAATACATTCTACATAAATTGTTGAGCCCGAATGTAGAGATACACTAAGGCGGTGTGGACGTGTAAAAAACTGGACAAATTCTTCAGAATAGAACTGGTCAGAAACACAAATATTTTCTTCTGGGAGGAATTGGAAGAGGGATTGTTCAGGTTTAAAATTGTAACTAATTATCTAAAATTATTCTGTTGTTACTTCAACTTAGTCATATAAAGTTTTTTATTTATTTATGAACACAGCAATCATAATAGAGAAGCTATAACCAAATAGCAATATAACACCAGCTATAACTAAAACAATTAGAAAATACATTTTTATTTAATTTCGTTTTCATTAAATCCAGAAGTAACCCTGTGTGCCAGTGTACAATTACAGCAGTAACTTTGATTATGTCGCCCTCTGCTGTTAAACATAGTTGCAAAATATGGGTCTACAGTTCAACAACCTCAACAAAATTTTCAGTAATTTTATCCAATATAATAATTTTTCATCCAATAAAATAATAATAATTATATAATTATTATTATTAAAATAATCAGATATATAATGATGCACTTAAATCTTGAAATGTTCATAAAACGGACTCAATTGTTTCAAAATATAATATAATTCAACTGTTTGCTAAATAAAATGACGTAAGATAGAAGCAATTCGTCGTAAATCACAGTGCTGTAGTATATGAGAGAAATCTTGGAAACAGAAGCAAATGACAGGACATTCTTCCAATGTTTTGTACAAGACATCTTTTCCCTATCATTTCAGGCAGCTTCCCACCTGAATCTGCACAGCTCTGTGTTTGGGTTAGTTACGTAAGCTAATGAAAGAGCTTACCCAAGTAGGGAATATCTGAATACTGAGAACAGACTTTAACCCTGAGGGATAAAACAATGAAACAATGCTATAAAATGAATAATTTGACCAGCCACTCACTAGTCACATAGTCCAGGAGCCCCCAGGACTCTTACCTGGAAACAGCTCTCAGGCTCGCAACACACCACTCATTTTCACTAAAGGAAAGGGTTGAGTGTAACTGACTGTCCCCACGCTGAGCACACCCACGCGTTACAGATGAAGAAGCAGTTGTGACAGGATGGAACTTGCTCTAACACACCCACACAAACCCCTATCTATTCAGACCAGTTTCATTTTAGAGGCCGTGCCAATAATTAAAGATTTAATACATTTGGAAGTAGTAGGTATCACATATGCCCCAGTACAACACTTGGTGTTGGTTGAAAAGAGGTCCCTCATTGTTGTCTGTCGCAGAAATTCTTCGGAACTTGACGGTTCTTGACGGCGGTGAGACACTTTACATTCTTAACCTCGTCACCATTATTCAGTGGAAAATCTACGCACACCCATACCGTCGTGGCGGGGGGGGGGGGGGGCGGGGCCCGGGGCGGCGCGGGGGGGCGTGGGGGGGGGGTGGTGG
>JAOYSI010000622.1:62763-73938 GCA_025775065.1 Hiodon alosoides | reverse complement strand
ATTGTCGGCGGTGATAAACTTTTAATTATTAACCTCGTAACCATTTTTCAGTGGAAAATATACGCACACCAATACCCTATTCCCCCCCCCCCCCCCCCTTCGTTTAGGGCATTAGCAATCTTTCATTTGTATATGGGTTGCGGCCATACTACTCTGCAGTGGTTTTATGGGGCAGGAGGTTTTGCAGAACTGAACACTTTTGCTAAGTCTCACAAGCTCATAGACTATTTTTAGTTATGGAAAACAGTCTAGAATGTTTTAAAGAATTGTTCAGTCTGACGCAGCGGTGACCCAATATTACTTACGCCTGGTTAGAGTTTACCACCCAAGCCGACAGTTTTAAGCTGGTTAAGATAATACTTCATGTACACAAATATTAGCGTTATAGTTCAGTAAAAACGAAACTAAACCTGACTACAGATTTAATGAGGCTTGCACAATCAACCTTGTTTCAAAAACCTTTTTGAAGTCACTCAGTCTGACTACATACACTTGAAGTGTAAAACTGATTGACAGAAATAGTCTGTGCTTTATTCCAGCTATCCAAATGAAATACCTCGTTCAATAGGACAGAACCGCTCATTTTGGACTTGACTTAAGCATTTCTCCAGCTGCTCTATTACCATTTGGTCCACATTAAAGCGGGTTTTTTCATAGTCATTTCTCAATCCAGTACAATTAGCTAACATAAACTCTCTCATTCGTTTTAATGATTAATGTTTTCTCTTGAGACATCACTGTGATGCACTGCTCGTAATTATCCGTAGATAGTTTTCCTCATTACACTGAAATGTTACTCTGATTTTGTAAACCTGAAAATGAAATCCTCTGTAAAATGAGAACACAAACCTTATTCTCACACTTTTTCACACTGTCTTTGTTGTTTGGAACCCACAATAGACAGGCTGGAAATGTAGCTGAAGGGGCACGGAACCCCTTATAAAGTCTTTCTATAGAAATTCTACAAAAGCTTATTAGGTCAACATATTAGGTCTCATTTATTTGAAAAAAATTAAATCATAACATGCATTTTCACGTGGTCCGGTTTGGGAACACTAGCAGTGAAGATCCTGAGGTTAGGATCACCAAATGACCCATGCTTTTTCGCGTTTGTATATCTCCAGTTGACCTGTGCAGGAGTGCAGACTGTGCGGCAGGTGGTGGACCCTCTGTGCCCACACATGTGTCAGTGTGTTGCTTCTGCAACTGCTTCCATTGTTTGGGTTATTTTTTTCCCTCAGACCTTTTTACAGAGGATTTACAGCCCTCTGACTTCTACTCACCCCTGTATAATATTGTTCCTTCCAGCAAATTTGGATGGAAAATATGCAGAGTGAAGACTTATTTGAGCTGTTGTGAAATTCTACACCTTCACATAGCCTCCCCTAACCTACACTGTCAAACACGTACATAGCAGAAACGGCGGTTGAGCCTCTGTACACACATGTAGGCCGACCTCTGTGTGACGCAAGTTCCTGTGACACTTTTTTCTCACACTTGTACAGCCACACAGCCCCTTTCACCACTGCACTCTGATACTGTCGAACTGTGTTAGGATGTCTTTGCCGATTAGCAATAAAGCACTGCTAACAGCGATGTCCCTTCTTCTCCTTTTACCACCAGTGGCTCTGGGTACGCATTTCTGCATTCTTGCTGGATTTGTATTTTGTAGAACATGCTAATAATGAATTAACGTAGTTTGGATATTTATAGAGAATATAGATTGAGTACCTTTCTATCGAGTCTATCGAGACACTGAGATGGAATTCATTTTTTCTCTCTCTCTTTTTCACAGGCTATTTAAAGGTTAACTATCAAAAGTCCAGCATCAAAAAGACAACGGGAGATAAACTGAGTCTAATTTGCACTGCTGTTTATGATGAAAAGACCTGTGTACACCTTGATGCATACTGGTGTCAATACTTTTCCAGTGACAACTGTACAGAACTCGCCGACTTGGGCCAGTATCTGACCACAGTACAGGAATCTGACGGTGAAGATGGCAGGCATAGAAAGATTGTCACAGAGTTCAAACATCTGACCCAGAGCGATACGAGAATATTCCAGTGCAGAGCGGTTTGTCCGCATGGAGAAACTTCCATGGGTCACTTCATCACGCTGTCTGTAGGAGGTAAGGAGCTAGTCACTCGAATAAAAGACTGTTAAGTGAAACTGAGAAAAGATCAGGAATCTCTGAGATTGTACTCTTAAACTGTAGTAGGCCTATATCTTCTAGCATGCTGGTGAGATGTAGCACCAATTTGACACTCACATTAAACGTGCGTGCGTGTGTGTGCAAAATATCAAAATACTAATTATGTGTATTTTGTAACTCCATTTTTGTCAATGATCAATAATCAAAAAGACCAATAGCGTATGATTTTATATTGAAATAAGAAAAAGAAGAAATATATTTGTAGTGAATTCTCATTGCTACTTTTTTCAGCAGCTAAAAAAACATCAGAGCAAGGGGACGCAAACGGCAGAGGCGAACACCGGACATGTGGAATTTCTGTCATGTTATGTAGCCTAATGCTCACGATGAATTTGTCTCGCTTTTAAATCTAAATAGATAAGTTAATAAACAGATGACATTAAATGATGTTAAAATCACTGTTGCTAATGACAAGTGAAAGACGTAAATCTTTTTAGATTTTGTGAAATACATTGACCACATATATGGTGGTCTATATGACAGACGTTGCATATTAATGTTCGTTGATAAATTGTCTGTTGAGCACTGGTTTGCCCAAATGTTCAAATGGCTGGGCAAATACCGCAGGCAGTTACCAGCACCTCTAATAAATACAATCAGATCAGATTATGAGCATATCCCCCACCCCAGCCAGAAACATTAGAAGCGCGTGGTAATTTTAGAGGTATTATTGATTAAGTAAGAGGCAACACACTGCTGAAGGGATTCAGTGCATACTGTTTGGACAGGTAAAACTGATGGCAACTGGCTTCCTTTCTGAACGGAAATACCAGTTAAGTGAGAGAGAGGAAACCAGGCATTCAAGACGGATAAGAAGGGTTAGAAACCAGAGAGATCAGAGGAACAGATTCTGCTGATAAATAGAGACAGATAAATAATTGCTGCTTTTGTCGAACTGGTGCACAGCAAACAGTTTTAGCTATCTTACATAATTGATTGGATGATTTACCCGTCTATGATATGTTTACGACGTTATTCTGTATAGCATAACCGGAATATTCCAACCTGATCTCGTGCATCCGATGGCAGTGTTTTAAATATTTTTGCTGGACTTACACTTAAAACAACACTTCACAACTCTTTCTACGAACGTACGAACGAATCACGTGGTTTCATCGAATCCACGTAGTTTTAATCAAGGTTATTTTACATTTTGAAATAGATATGAATTATACGTCCGTGTGAACGTGCATGTTGATGTTTTCATTGTTAAATTAATTTAATGTATTATTTAAAACACTGTTTTAAAACACTGAGAATGAGATTGATGAAATGCAAACATCTGCATTGATATGTTAAACCACCTAGCCATATCAATTACATTAAATAATAGAAAGGTTGGGGTCACGTTGCAAAATCAATTTTACAGTCAGATAATGACTTGAAATGGCAATCCATAATACTATCACAAATAAAATCGCGCATTTACCCAAATGTATCAATGCGAAAATCTAAATACAGTTTTGACAAAATCCACGGAAAATGGCTTTGTTTGGATATTTAATTTAATATAATTAGAAATTAATTAAATCACGCGATTCATTAAAAAAGCAATGTATTACACAGTCGCAAATACTGTCTTCGCCCCTCTCTCTTCCTTATTGGTTTTCCAAATATACAATTTTGGACAATCGTCTTCAGTAGGGGTAAAGGTGCAGACGAACGTGTACTCTGATAAGTCTCAACAAAGGCCAGTTAATTCAGATAAGACTGCTTAGAAAATATTGCTTATTACAGAAAGCCTAAACAATACCCCTTTCTTTAAATAAAACGAACATTTTAATGTTCAGAAGTTTGTTAGTTGGATACTAAATCCCCATTGACAGTATGCTATAAATATTGTATTCGGTTCAAAATTAAACAAAAGACATGTGAAATTGTCCTTTCGCAAAGGCAGGGTAATATGCTCAAACAGGTAGCAAACAGTTTCAGGGACTTATTGAAAAAGCATTATAAAGCATTTTATGGAAATTAGGACAAACTCATTAAGTTTATAGTTTTTATTTTTAACAAATATTATTCCACCTATACCATTATTACACAACATTGTAAACCAAATTTTCCCTCAACTTCATAAAGTGGCTACCAAGTAATTTAGTGCATCAAAAAGCACGCATTATTAGCATAACCATTATTTGAGTTGTTGGCTACCAACTTATAGTCGTTGTCTTAAGTAGAACGCAAATTTGACTTTTAAAAATTCGACGTGCGATACAATCCGCTGTCGTTACTAATGTGTAGGGCCGCGTAACTGAATAACGTGCACAACCCTTCTCCAAGTCACAGAGAATGTGCTGACCTCTAGTGGACGAATATCGCCCTCTACAAGCATTGTCTTCACCGCTACCTAAAAGGATATGTCTGGCAGTTCCTGATCCCTGAAGTAATGTAACTGTTACATTTTTTTAATGCAATATGAATCCTTTTTGCACATTAATGTCTGAACCTCAAAGGTAAGCCAACTTAAGAAAGCGCAGATGCTCTGAGCCCCAGTATGATTGTAATGACTAATGACCAGTCTTGCAATGCTACTGGGTTTTTTGTTTTGTAGGGTGGGGTGGTGGCGTCGCTGTGTCTTGTTGAGTTAGGCAGCCTTACAGGGGAGACACAAGGGCGCTCTCTCAGGACAACTACGCAGACGGGCTGATGCACAGTGTGCTTCCCGGGGTTCCATTAAGGTGGGTCCAGGTGCCAATATTTGAACAGTGAATACGTACAGCCAGGGAGCCAGGCCAGGTGAGGCTACGCATGTTCCATGCTCTTTCAGGCTCCACTAACGATGCCTCTCTTGCATTTTGCTCTTCATTACTCTTTCTCTGTTGACAGTTTCCACAAAGCACCACTCAGATAAGGGCATCACACGTCACCATAGAAGCTCTGCACACGCAGATCTTGTGATTTGTACTTATTTATCTTGTTCGGTGGATTCGAAGTTATAATGTGTACTTCTAATCATGCATATTTCTTTGACTTGGTGGCTATTTTAAAGAATTTTTTTTTACCAATACGTAATCATTCCTATCAATCGCCAAGACTTATATAGAAATTAAACACCATTATTGCTTTCAGTGCTTGAGTTTTGGCCAGACAACATGTATAGTGTTGCTCCCACAAAAGGTTCCAGTGTCATTCAAAGTCCTCAGTCCCCCCCCCCCCCCAGCAACCTTTCAATCCATGACCGCTGACTTGGAACCGCAGTTGTGAAAGTTCACATCAATTTAGAAAGTCATATGTAAGAGGTTTTGTTGGTATTGTATTCACGGATGTATCTGATGAGAGTTCTTTCATTTTTTTATTTTATTATATATTTTTCTTTTCAACATTGAAAACATTGTCAGGACAGCACAGACGCAAGCTTCTCTATCAAAAGATGAAATTGCATGTGTTTAAACATGAGTTCACGCTAGGCAGGAAAATTAAAAGGGGGCCCCCTTTATTGTATGTTGTTCTGATTTGCACTTAAATCTATCACGGAAGATGGCTTTGCAGTGCCCAGTAAAAATCAAAATTAGCCCAATGAAAGGGATGTTGTGACCTTCTCCCTTCATCTTTGTCTTTTCAAATAGCTCATCGCCGCTGGAAGTGTGTCTGCCCGTAGAGGAACAGCGCACTCGTTTTCAAACAAACCTTCCATCCCATTTAATTGCGTGTAGTTGAATACAATCGGGGTCCTTAATGTGGCAGTTATGTGCAAGTGCCGTATTGTGAATAAGCAACCTACGATGGAAACTTCTAGATATGAAATATTGGCTGAGTCTGCGTATTGTCAGAGGCGCACACACCTTTCTCCGCGCTTAGTCTCTGCGCTTCTTAACCACCAGCTCCAGAACACGAACCGCAAAAAGGAAACAGTAATCACTGCAGCAATGAATAGAGTAATCAAACTGTTTTATTATTCTTTTGAATTTTTTGCTAGTTAAACAGCTACCCCTTTCAGGGTAATTTCAATGTCAATAAAAATACATTTACATGTACGCATTGTTTATTTATTTATTAGTAATTTATTTATAAGTACTTAGTTATGAAATAGCGACCTGTGCTATATTAAAACATCACCCATGTCCTTGATTAACAACTCTCTCCCCCACTCTAAAAACGTATGTTCCCTTGGGAAGTAGAGCTTTTTAGTCCTTTTTCTTGGACTATGGGAACCCTGGGGTTTTTCATACAATAGCCCCACAATTCTATAGTGCACGGTGCTTAATTTGTAAATCAGGAGGTCCCGGAACACATAGAGGGTGCAATCAAAATAGGTGTCAGTCCGAATCCGAATTGTACACAGATCCAATCAAATAGGTGCCGGTTCGAATCTGGGAGGTCCCGGATCCTGTTCCGGCAGTATCCGGCACAAATTAAACCCTGATTGTGTAGCTCTGTGCTTTCTTATAGTGTGTGTATTGGGGTGTTTGTCTTTGTATTAATTATTCTAATCCTTTCCACGAATCTGCTTTTTTCACGACACAACGCGTATCGGGTAATACAATTAATTAAACTTCCAAACGACGGACACAGGTGATTTTCCTCCGCATCTATTCTTCACTGCACATTTCCTATAATAAATGTATCCCCAAGAAGGTTTTTCACATTTAAAAATCAGTGCCTTTAATGTTTTTATTTTAAACAAATTGTTCGATCTAAACCGGAACTATCGCACATTGTTCTAGCTGGCACTTTGAGAAGAAAATAATGATTTCATTATCTTAAACTATCTAAGTAGCGCAGTTAATATCTCGCCCGTTTCATCCGTGCAGCTTAATTTCTGTATGTAGTAGTCTATAATTTAAAAAAAAAACCTTCGTTTTATGTTTTAAGGCCCGTAGACGCGTATTGTGAATAGTTAGAATAAGATTTTAGCATTACACCTCTTCAATGAACGGAAACACGATTCGCTGAGTTTATGTCACAACCACTAGAGGGAGGTGTAGTCCCTTTTCCGAGATTTGATATTCAAGATTTTTTGCAGAGATGAACCTCAGCATCCCTCCACCCCCCTCACCGACCGTAAACGTACCCCCCACCCACCTGTCCCCATTCTCACATAAATCTTCTCGATAGTCCACAATCACTGGTCGTCCAGCGCACTCACTTACAGGTGGATGGTGAACCGATGCTTTCAAACACGGAGAGTATTTTGCGGGCAGTCTTTGATTGAACTTCTCCATTCTGTCAAGATCATTGTTAGCAATCGACAATTAGATCGCTGTTGAAATTAGGTTAAATTTATTCTTAAAAACCACCAGATTGGCTGGACATTGGAAAATACATAACAGCGATATTTTACATGATAAAAATAACAGTTTAGAAAACTTACTAGAACTCTTTGTGGCTGAATTCGTTGCTGGAATCAGGTCTTAAAGGATAGTTGACTTTGGTATCAATAAATGTGTACGGCGAGCATTTAATATATACATTGAGTTCGACCAAAGGCACATAATGGATTTACAAAAGTTGGAAAAAGCGTCATTTGCATTTTTGGAATGCATGAGAGCACTAAATAACTCGTCTCTAAACAGCACGGTAAATATGACTGTGGAAGTTAACACCACCACCTGCGGAAATGCGACCAGTGTTCCGAAACTGCAAACCCCGAAACCTAAAGGTAAGACAAATCAATATATCTCCTGCTGACAACTCCACTGTGCAAATTTTACCATTATATTAAGATAAACAATTTTACTTTTTGCTTTAATAGAAAAACAACAGCTCACTCGTCCTATATTGTCGCGTGGTATGGGAAAAAAGATTAACTCTGATTGGAGCCCTGCGCCACGGCGTGTGCCACAAGGTTCACAGTTCTCTTGATGCGGTGCGTGTTGGTGACAGAAGAGGGGTTATTTTGAGTTAATGCGAGCTATGTGGAGCGTAAACGAGTAAATATTTAAGTTTAAATATGTAAATCGGAATGGATTTTCACCATTTTATGCGCATTGGGAGAAAAGTAGCCCATCCATTTCTAACTCAGTATCACTTCATTTTCATTTAACGGATCAGCATGACATGTAATATAATGAAGTCTTAATTTTGAAGTCACCGAACTGCTGTGCAAAAGACTTAATGCTCTGGGGAAAGGACAATACACTATTACATTCGGCGGTCTGTTTAAAAGGTCTTAACAGTTAGTGGTTACTGATGCTTATTTCAAGCGCTCGGCATTTGTGATTCATGAACGAATCAACGGATAAGTGAATAAATTGGTTAATGGCAGGAAGCCGATAACAGGAAAGGTAACCAGAACTTTTGTAAGTATTAGAATCGCTGCCTGTTTTCAAAGCAATATCAAGAGGGGATGGAAACGCATCAGCTAGCGTGAAGTAGCCTTAATGTTAGAGAAATAATATTCGAAATCAACAGTATATGCAATCAGGTATTTTTAGGACTGTATTCCAGATCCTTCTGTCTTTCTCTGTGAAGTTATGTTGATGCAATTCAAAACTGCAGACTTACGGAGCAAACTAAATGTAGTTTCTTGTGTTAAAGAACCAAATCATGCCTTGTACCCCTGCGCCTCTCACCCCACAACCTCGGACACATAATACGTCAGAAGTCCCCCTAGGCACACCCTGGCTACCCAGTTAACAGTACTACCCCACAATGTCTTGCTGTGAGGCTTTTGATTCCTGAGTAACCATAGAGGATCATTTCAAAACTGGTTTCCCTGCCTGCACACTCTGTGGTGGTGGGTAAGCTTCAGAGAAATGTTGAGATACATAATTCCTTTACCATGACGACAAATGTGCTTCTGTGGCAAGGATTCAGCTGGTTTCCTCATTGAATATGAGACCACAGCACCTTGCCCACAAATACCTTCCATCTGAATTCAATACCAGTTCTACCAGTTTAACAAATACAAAACAGCTTTCTCTCCTGTGAGATTAGGTGTGCTATACGTTAAAAAAATATATATATATATATATTTTTACATATTTTTATTACCATTAAACATATTATTATTTAGTTGTAATAATGATATTATGTAGTAAATTATTATGCAGTAGTAAACAGCAATGTCAGAGCACTTGTTGGTTGGTCAGAACCTAGAACCTAGTTCTCTGAAAATGTAAATGCTCTGTCACACTGCCATTGTAGCCCAATGCATGTGCTTGTACCCAATGGATAGACACACGCTTCAGTTTTCTCAGAAACGAACCTCAATTGTGCTTTCCCTGCAGGGAGAATGCGTGGAATTTAACTAGTCCACCAACAGCTCGTTTTTTCGACTGACGCTTGTGTTGAATTTAATCAACAGACAGACTTGGCAGCTCAACTTCTATTTAATCCCTTCAATTAACGAACCATCGAGTAACGAGTCCATCTCTCATACCACAGCACGAGCCAAGAATGTATCATTTTAAATATGTGGACAACACATGTCCTTTATGTGCCAGTGAATGTTAATGTGTGGGCAGGCTATGTGCGTGTGTCTGTCGGTTTCCATGTGTGTAAGGCCTCAAAGACATTGACAAAAACACCTTGCATTGCAAAGTCAACAATTCCGGTGGTCAAATATTCAGGCATAGTTGTGCTATCTGGGGATTGATCCTTGAAGTCATGAATCAGCCGGCTGCTAAATCTGAGCGAAATAAAGACATCACCGGGTGGACACTTCTGTCACTTTATTCTGACGTTTCTGATTAGGACAAGGAGAACCTGAGTGATCCAAGGAATCGATGAAGACGAACTGGGCTCCTCCTCAGCAGACCGTTCACCTCTTCAACCCGCTTTTAGTTGTTATCGTCCGCCCTCTGTCTCACGCCCATTTCCCTCCCATCTCCCACACACAGCAAATGAAAAGCCCACCTGGAAGCCCAGCACCAGTGATGTCACTCCATCCCAGCCTTTATTCACACTATCTCAGGGATTTGTTCTGGCTTTCTAGTTTGCATCTCAAATTATATTCATCATATTTTGTCATTTCTTGAATTTCTGAGCAGTTGTCTATTGCCACCAACCCACACCAACAGTCATTGATCAGTCCTTGACCAGTTACATTTCTATTTCTATTATCTTATTACAGTACGAAACAAGTGCTTCCCGTAAATAAATAAAAAACACATCATTCATTTTTTTCCTTTCTCAACTTACGTGCCGTTATAGTACTTAGTCTGCTTTGTAATTTCACAACAGTTTGCTTTAACAAATATGCCAAACTTACCTATTGTTTTATCCTTGCACATGCTCAATGCCTCAATGTGCTATATTACTGGTACTGGGTGAACAATATGACATTGTAAGATAAGTCTATACTCTTATGCAGAACAACTAACAAAGCAAACAATTTTACACTTTATTTTGTTACACAGATTCAGGTTGTGCAACTGGCTGAATACAACAGCAGCGCTGTGTCCCACTAGATGTTAGGCTAATGTCTTCAGCACTCTACAGTCTGAAGTGTATTCGACCATACTTTTCCTGACAAGATGAAAGGCTGAGGCACAAGCTGGAGTCATTGATCTTCCAGCGTGTCCTCAGTAGGGTGCAGTCCTGGCTAATGTACAAGCCATATACGCTGTATAGTCTGAGAATTACTGTGCGCTAGTCAATGTGCATTAATCAATGTGCAGCAGTTAAGGTGCGCTAGTCAATGTGCGCTAGTCAGTGTGCATTAATCAATGTGCAGTAGTTAAGGTGCGCTAGTTAATGAGCATTAATCAATGTGCAGTAGTTAAGGTGCATTAGTTAATGTGCGCTAGTCAATCTGCATTAGTTAAGGTGCGCTAGTCAATGTGTATTAGTTATGGTGCGCTAGTCAATGTGCGCTAGTCAATGTGCGTTAGTTAATGAGCATTAGTCAATGTGCATTAGTTAATGTGCACTAGTCAATGTTCATTAATCAATGTGCATTAGTTAATGAGCGTTAGTCAATGTGCATTAGTTAAGGTGCGCTAGTCAATGTGCATTAGTTAATGAGCATTAGTCAATGTGCATTAGTTAAGGTGCACTAGTCAATGTGCATTAGTTAA
>JAOYSI010000622.1:36100-62663 GCA_025775065.1 Hiodon alosoides | reverse complement strand
TAGTCAATGTGCATTAGTTAAGGTGCACTAGTCAATGTGCATTAGTTAATGAGCATTAGTCAATGTGCATTAGTTAATGAGCATTAGTCAATGTGCATTAGTTAAGGTGCACTAGTCAGTGTGCATTAGTTAATGAGTATTAGTCAATTTGCATTAGTTAAGGTGCACTAGTCAATGTGCGCTAGTCAATGTGCATTAGCTAATGTGTGTTAGTCAATGTTCATTAGTCAAAGGGAAGTTTTACTGATTTATTGGTTTTATGTATTTCCTATAATAACATAGAAGCTGTTTATGTGCATTGTATTACTACAACGTATATCTATAGTGCTCTGACCCCTTCGACATTACTGCACGTATCAGATGAATCCTTTACTACCAATACAGCACATCTTATATTTCATTTGTATAAGAGCTGTACATACTATTTCTGTTTTTGACAGAATGCACTTGTTTTATTAATCTTTATTTGTCAAACGGGACGCCCCGATTTGGCTTCATCCTCTTAACATCCCCCGCTAAAGGTTGCTTTGATGTCCTGCTGGTTGCATGGAAACAATGAAGCCATATCACTGGCTGTTTAGCTGGTACGTCCTGCACCTCTGGGGACGGAGAGCGGAGGTAGCGGAGAAGTGGAAAATAATTCTCTACGTCATTATCAGCTTTTGTATTTTGGTTATTTACTTGATGGAAAAAATGGAGTGGACATTTTTGAGACACTTTTTGATCGACATTTGCACAAAACATGCTTTGACATTTTAAACCAAGCCTTTGCAGAATTGCTGATGGTTTTTGAATAATAATGACGCATTAAGACCAGTGCACAATATATGGTTAAATATAGTTGTATGTCTCTTATGTAAAAGTTTGTAATGGTCATTCACCACATACGGTCTGAATGACATGATAAGATGAAATGGTCAAATGGCAATCGGATAAGTTGGCCTGGCCCTGTAAATGGCTGTGTAGATGATCACTGCTTATTCACTGAACAATAATATGCAGTTAAATCTTTTTAACGCTATAAGTCTATATCAGTTACAGGAGTATGAGTTGTTAAGTACATTATCACACAGTGTGAATATTCAGTTCTTATTAATTTACAGATCTTCACCTTGGAAGCAGATGTTTTTATTTATTCTTTTACAGACCTCTTGATTTCATGGCAGAATGTGTGGTGGGATTTGTTAAATTAATTTTGTCCACACTGAGAGCTGATGCCACACTTTCAGCCACTCAAAAAGTAAATTGGTTCAGCTATTGCCCGTTACTCCAAAAACAGCGCTCTCTAACCCCCACCGGCAAGCTTTCCACCGAGCCGATGTTTCACCTCTCTCTGAGCAGATGTGTATTCATTATTCAGACAAATTCAAAGCTTGTACTTTTACTGATGCTTGTCTTCAGAGGCCTATGTGCGCATTTGCATGATTGAATCAATCTTCTTTGTTGAACTTAAGAAGCGAAAATGTAGTGGGTTTTGCTGAAAGGCTGTGTGTTTGTACCATAAAAAAACTAAAACGGTGAGGTCTGTGAGATTTGTGAGTGGAGAAAGAGGGAGATCAACGAGACATAGGAAGGAAGTGACAATGATATCTAACTGTAACAGCCTCTCTTTATGGCATTCACAGACGTGAATTTTAACTACTTGAATCCCAAAAATGTGGTTTTATTCACCTTCACCTGCTCCTAGGCGATCGTCGAAAAAGCCTTACTTTTACTCCCGAGGTTTACCTTGAGTAAGTGTAAGTGTTTATAGGAGAGATGAAGACAGGAGTGGACACAAAGACACGCAGACGGGTACTTTCAAAAAATAAAACACGTAGAGACAAACCGCTCGGTCAGTTTCCGGATACTTCATTTTCACTCTGAGATGGGCTGGTGGAATTTGGGTCTAGCTCCGGAAGCAGGGGGGCAGTAAATCCTTCTCATGTAGCTCTAATTCCCTTAGCCGTGAAAATGAGCAATACAGCGGTCTGCCCAGGGTGATAGTGGGTCAATTTAAGGCCTGTGATTGATTGAGTGGAACCAGACTTTCACTGGAATTTTTCCATTTCCATTAATCTTTCTGCATCCAGGTGAATTAAACCTAGTCTCTTAACTGCAGGGGAAAACGAGACAGCCGTGGACCTGAATAGACAGCTGGGAGAAAGGGCTGGAAATAGATTTAGTTTCAGAGTGTCGAGTGGAATAATTAATGAATGGACCTGATTTAAAATCCAAGACCAAAGGCACCTGGACATCTTGATTTTATCTTTCTGAAAATCACATAAGACATAAAATCGGGACTTCTCATAGTTTCTAATCACAATTAAGTTTTAATTCATAATTATAGTTTATCTCAAATTCAAGCTCATTTGACCTTTAATTGGTGTATTACCCAGCTGAAAAACTAGCCAGTGGTGTGGTAAGATCTCCTCTGTCAGAAAGTCACCCAGCCTCAGTCACTGAGCCACAGATTGCAGGTAATGAATGCCTGATAGACTGCAGAAGATTTTAGAGGTTTGTGCTTGCTGGCAAGAAAACAAACAACAAACTGAACGAGAGATTTTTAGCCCTAAGCAAGTATGCAAACAGAAAAATAACAAAATATAATTTATTTTCAACACTCGCTCATGCCAGGCACGTGGTGAAATCCTCAGATGAGAATGATGTTAGTCTTTGTCAAGCAGTCAACTCACTTTCAATAAAGCAATATGAGTGTAGTTTAAAGTATATACATAAATATAGCATAGTGTATTCACAGCCACATGGCAAAAAATGATGTTTTGATATCGAAATAACTACCCCACCTGTCTCTCCCTCTCCCCCTCTCCTAGAGATGGACTCAGTGCGGATCTTGCTGTACTCGGTCATCTTCTTGATTGGTGTCTTTGGGAACCTGCTGATTATCACGGTGCTGCTGGTGAACAAGCGCATGCGTACGGTCACCAACTCCTTCCTGCTCTCCCTGGCGGTCAGTGACCTGGCCATGGCCATCTTCTGCATGCCCTTCACACTCATCCCCAACCTGCTGGAGGACTTCATCTTCGGGGCCGCCATGTGCAAGATTGTCACCTACTTCATGGGTAAGGCCATGTCCACCCAGCATCCGGTTACCACTGCTGCTAAGCCCTCTGAGGCACCCTGTGCAAAAAGCTTCCCCTGCGCTACACACTTGCCCTGATCATCTGAACAAGGCCACGGGTTCCCAATGTCACCACCGTGTCCTGATTTCCACTGCGTGCTTGCTGTGTAGGGAATGATGGACATGGCAGTGAATTAGGCATTAGGCATTTTCCAGTGTTCCTTACAGAAAGCAAAGATTGTTTTCTTTCTCTCTCAACGGAAAAATGACCCGAAGCAAAAGCGTCTATAGTTGACTGACCTTTCTAGTCGTAGTTTTCCTGGGCCAGCAGTGCAAAGCGTCCAGGTAAAATGTCATTAAACCAAAGTCATCCAGGTAAAATGTCATTAAACCCAAAGGCATCCAGGTAAAATGTCATTAAACCAAAGTCATCCAGGTAAAATGTAATTAAACCAAGGCATCCAGGTAAAATGTAATCAAACCAAGGCATCCAGGTAAAATGTCATTAAACCAAAGGCGTACAGGTAAAATGTCATTAAACCAAAGGCATCCTGGTAAAATGTCATTAAACCCAAAGGCATCCAGGTAAAATGTCATTAAACCAAAGGCATCCTGGTAAAATGTCATTAAACCAAAGGCATCCAGGTAAAATGTCATTAAACCAAAGGCATCCTGATAAAATGTCATTAAACCCAAAGGCGCCCAGGTAAAATGTTATTAAACCAAAGGCATCCAGGTAAAATGTCATTAAACCAAAGTCATCCAGGTAAAATGTCATTAAACCAAAGGGATCCAGGTAAAATGTCATTAAACCAAAGTCATCCAGGTAAAATGTAATGAAACTGAAGCATCCAGGTAAAATGTCATTAAACCCTTAGGAGGAACATCAGAGTTTCTACAAACTGGGACTATAATACAGGATTAAATAGTTCTTCGGCTAGTATTCCAATTTAAAGGTGTTTTCTAGAACTCGTCTGCTCAACACATTTAGCAATTAGTGGGAATGACATGCTCGTAAATGGAAGAATATTGAATCTTTGTTATATTTACGGCATACCTGTCAAGCCAAAGTAAATTATAAACTAATGAAGAACTCTAATGAAAATATATTAATTCAAAACAATAAATAATTTGTAAATTGATTTTTGCTGGTTTAAATGCTTAAACGAATATCAGTGCTGCGTTGCTGCTATAATGTGTGACTCATAATCTTCAGTAATCAACGGTCCTTAAGCCAGTGAAATTCATCCAGATAGCGAAAGGTTCTCCGTGACTTATAATTTTTTGTTATTCATATACCTTGTTTGTGTCCATTCGGTGATCCTGTGATGCATGTGATGCCTGGGTTTTAAATTAATTTATTTTTATATGTTTAGGGTATATTAAGGACGGGCATTCTATAAGGACCGGTGTTTATAAGGAAGATGTAATATCCATTACTTAAACATTTTCTTTGAGTAATGCATACAGTATTTCAGGAAATTCAGAGACATAGAGACGTAGGCTGTCCCTCAAACGCGTGCTGCCTTCAGTTTAATATGGTAAGTGTTTAGTAAAGCATCACCAAACTCCACACAGACATCTTCATCTGAGCTGAAATTGAACCTAGGATCATCACAGCGTGGTGTTGGTGCTATCTGCACTGCCACCACACCAAGGCGGGGAGGTGTTTGTCGAAATGTGTGAACTAAGCTGCCCTGTTGCTAAACGTGTCACAACATTAAATATCCAACATCCAATATCGGAAGAGAGCTTTTCCTGAAGTGGAGGGAGTAACTCTTGCTCGTTAAAGAAATTGGCTGCACTGTCAGCTTCACCGTGGGGTCAAATGGCATGCACTCTATGGTGCTTTACCAAAAGTTTTGTCTCTTTACTCCTACTCAGTTTGTGTCCTGCTATTTTGGAAAGTGCAGTTGTGCACTTTGTGCACGTGACTTTGTGCCGGGCTGCCCGTCTCCAAAAGGGACCGTGGGAAACTGGAGCCTCATTTTTTGTTCTTTATTTCTGAATTTTCACATCGTAAGGTATGCAAATTCACAAAAATATATAGCAAATGCAAAGTTGAAAGGTAGAATTATGTGTGCTCAAGTCGACGTGTCTACAAGCGTTTTCTCATCATATGTGTATGTGCCCACAAAATACACCCATCTATGTGACACATGCATTAACGCCTTAAAGTCCAAAAAGTCCACACAATGTCACCACACGGCCAACAGCTGCAGCCCATTTTGATTGAAGACTGGCGGATTTGTATAGCAAACAGTAATTTCTGGGGTTTCCGCTCTGGGCAAGGAAGTGTCCGATCCCAAGCACTTCGTCAACATTATCTCCTGAATCATTAAAGCAGTTCACCCTATACACCGTGCCACAGGCTTTTCGCACATTCTTCAAGATGAAAAATATGTATAATGAAATTCTTTTATCATGATACTTTTCTCCTCCAAACTCTGGGCTTAGCACACAGTAGACACACAGTTAAGATTGAACTCTCTGATCGCATCATTCAAATGTGAATTCAGATACAATATATTTAAAAATGGGTAGGATACAGTTTTATTATTTTCTTCCCAATGGGAATGTATCCATTGTCACTGGTTACAATATATAAATATATATTTAAATTGTGCCAGATAAGAACACCAACCTTAAAAACATGTTTTGAAAAGCAGAGGCAGCTGCGGGCGGAACCATTAGTATTCTGTGTGCATTGTTACTGTGTGACACACACAATCCTTCCCGTACTCCGATACGCGCGTGTAATAAGCTTGTTCTCTTATTCATTCTCAGCAAGGTCATAAACAGGAATCCTAAACACTTTCTAATGAGGCGTTCATCAAGCATTAGTGGGTGATACAGAGCTCAATGGGAAATTCAGAAATGTAAAAAGGCGCCATGAGAGATTTTGTGGCCCAGAGCGACCCACCCACCTCTGACTCAGACAATAAAAGATGTACACAAACATGATACATTTTTTAAAATATATATACTAATATGAATATTACTATGAATATTAACGTTGACGACATTATACTATTTGACTTGGCTTATCTCACGAAAGGGAACAATAGCATTTACGTTTTCCCTGTCTACGGTCCGTCAGAACGTGTGTTGTGTTGTAATGCCATTTGGGATTAACAAGTTAGAGTGTCTCCATGGAGAGCGGTGGTGGTTCATTGATGAGATTCATAACTGTTGTTAATGGGATCGGGCTTAAAAGTGTGCACGCTTTGGGGAGCTAAAGATTAAAGAGGCACAAACATCCTCGCCTCAGACTGCGTAAATTGGAATCGATTAGCTGAGGTTTTCTTATTAAGGCTTATTTAAGGCAGATGCCCAGGCCGGCACAGAGTCTGTCTCCCACATTTCCGGACCATATGTGTGCGTGGCTTCCGCTGGATTTGAACCCTGTAATACACACAAGCCACCTCCTTCACTGAAGTTTCCTGATGCTGTAACGTGCATCATCTGCACCAAACAACAGTCTCAGGGCAAAGGCTGTCTATTTCTCTATTATATTTGAGTACTCAAATAGTATTAAAATAATTTTAGTGTTCTGTACTGCTGCTATGGGGGATAATAGGGGATTACACAGGCAACATTGCATTTCTCAAGGGTGACCTGAAGTTTTTGTTAGATTTATAAACACATTTGTTTAAGCAGGATCCTCTGGAATCTGAAGGTATTCTCCGTAGTGTGGCTCTATGTCCTGTCATGGTTGAGGAACTGGCTTGTGCTGTGTCCACAGGAATCTCGGTGAGCATCTCCACCTTCAGCCTGGTTGCCATAGCGATTGAGCGGTACAGCGCCATCTGCAACCCTCTCAAGTCCCGGGCGTGGCAGACGCGTTCCCACGCCTACCGCGTGATAGCAGCGACGTGGGTCCTGTCCTTCGTCCTCATGACGCCCTACCCCGTCTTTAGTGTGCTGGTCACCTTCAGCAAGCCCGACAAAGCCCCTGCACACATGTGCCGCCTGAACTGGCCCAGAAGCCAGGTGGAGCAGTCCTGGTGAGTTCTGGAACCATGAAGTTGTGATGTGGCACTTACTTTCAACATAACATCCAGGCACCATGCCATATCATGAGATATTCTTGTTATTTATTCATTGTCATTTTAAAAAGTAAGCCGGAAGACTTTTGTAGAATTTTGAAATATTAAAACTGGAAACATCTGCTTATTATTTATTAATGCATTTTTTCAACCTAAATAGATCTTTTTATTTTCTCAGTCAAAGAAACCTGCTCAGCTTGGTAATTAATGGCAATTAAAAGCAATTCTTCACTGTGTACAAATGTAGAACCCCTAAAAGAAAGGGATTGGTTCAGTGGCTTCAGAGCCTAAGGCATTCCTCATGCCAAGCATAATAAAAAGCTTTCCCTCACAATGGTGTCAACCAGACAGTCTCTGACTGAGACAGGAGACCTCCATCAAATAGCAACCCGCTAATCAGTCTCTCCGTTACCATTCCGTCTGTGATCGCAGCGTTCTGTGAGCAGTTAACTCCCCAAGACGAGCGACGTTCCTCAGGAGGTCCTTCAGGGGCGTGTATCTGGGCACGTGGAGATTCCCTCTGAACGTAGTCACTTCCTGTTTTCATTCATTACTCTGATTCATTCTGCTCCCTTTAATGTTGCCAGTCACTGACGTTAAATTAATTGAAAGAGAGGCTGATGAAAAGCAGGCGTCGCACTCGTCTGGCTTTTGATGCAGAGAGCGTGGATGCGAGCCATATTTGGGCATTGTTATCAGGAGGTGAGAGATGAAAAAGGACACAGGAAACACGCTGGATTTTTAATAGGTCTCTTGGTCTCCCAATGATGAATTCAGTGGCCGGCACTGCACTTAATGTTCCTGTTCAAGTCTGGTGAAACGAGGAAGCGTTACCCGTCCAGAGGGATGTGTCAAGTAAAAAAAACCACTGCCCCTCATTTTTTTTTTCAAGTGGGTAAAACCCTGGGGAATAACGCTGACCAGTTCACTTGGTCAAGATCTCCCACTGAAACAGCGTTCAAACTCGTTCAAGCACCGGGAAGAGTTAGGCGCCATGCAGGACGGTGGCCTGTACACAAAGTCCTTGTCAACCCGGGCAGAGCTCCGGACGACGTTCGAGACAATTTTGAAAAGTGACTCTGAAAAGGACGATGGCCGCGAGCATCATCCTGACGCAGAAAACCAATGCGAAATGCTCTCCACTAGCCGTCTCCCCTCTCCCTTTCCCAGGTACATCCTCCTGCTCTTCGTCCTGTTCTTCATCCCTGGAGTGGTGATGGTCCTCGCTTACGGGCTTATTTCCCGAGAGCTCTATCGAGGAATACAGTTTGAACTCAAGCAGAAGAAGGAAGCGGGGGGTAAGTTAGCGGTGGCAGAAACGCCACGCATCAGTCACGCTAATCAGGAGCTAAACTCTTCTGCCTGCATGGGTCGGTGAAAACACTATTAGGCTCAATTGTGTGACCCTTTGGAAACAGAGCTAGGGCAACAGCCTCACGTACAGACATCACCTTGCCTTGCTCATGTGTACACCTGGATCCGGGCGCTTATAATCATTAGCTGTAGTTTAATGATCAAGCATCCGTGTTTACACGAACGCTAAATCGATAGACTTAGAGGAGGAACAAAACTGTGTTTCTGTAAGCGTTTTTAAAGTTAAAAAGATTTAAATATTCATTGGCATGTGCAGAATCCCTGTAGGGAGTAATCTGGTATTTTAATAATTGTTTCCGAGTTACAAATCAATTGCGTTGTGTGCTGTAGTAGGATTAGGCTTCTCCAACCCACCTGCCTGCACAAAACTGCCCTTAAATACACTGCATGGCACGCAGCTCGTCCGGGAGGTTCCGTCTATTATAGGAGAGGCACTCTGTGAACCCACAGGCTCCCCACAGGAGTCAGTGTTTAGCCCAGAGCAGAGAGAAACCCCACTGGCTCACATTCTGCCCGCACTCAGCTAATTGTGCACCTGGTTACATCTGGCATCGTTTCAAAGCATAATCAAGCATTTCAAGTGAACCGACCGCTCGAAATATTTCTTAAGCTCAAGTTGCCTAAAATCTGTGGGCACCGATTTGCAGAAAAGAGGCCGCTAGTATGAAAATAAGCAGCCTTTAATTGAATAATATTCCATTCCAGAAATGGACGGCCTATATGGTATTTATTCAGGCACTCTTTGACCAGCAATTACTGGGTTTAATTATTGTTGATATGGGCAGAATTACTTCCGTTCAAAAATGTACTATGAAGAGCACTGCACAGGCTAATTATATACACCCATTTTTATGCGATTGCTATAAATGTTTCCTCATCTGCTGTGCCAACGAGTTGATTGAGGTTCTCAGGCATGTTGCTCGGCGAAAGCCATGCGACAAACACTGAGAAGGTTCTCTGATGAAGGAGACCCGAGACAGCTTCTGTGAGGGCGATGTCACGGTCACTGCAGATGAATGAGCCAGACACAATGCGGGGAAAGATTCTGCACGCAACCCTCTCAGCTCATGTCTTGTCCCCCGCCGTAGTCCTGAAGAACGGCCTGAGCGCCACGGTTTCATCGGGCAGCGATGAGAGCGACGGCTGCTACATCCAGGTGTCGAACCGGCGGCCCAACACGGTGGCCATGTCGACGCTGACGCCGTCAGGGGCGGCCAAGGTGGACCGCCCCCGCAGTAACACCTCGGAGGCCAAGCTGATGGCCAAGAAGCGCGTGATCCGTATGCTGATCATCATCGTGGCCATGTTCTTCGTCTGCTGGATGCCCGTGTACACGGTCAACACCTGGAAGGCCTTCGACCTGCGCTCGGCCCACCGCGCCCTCTCGGGGGCGCCCATCTCCTTCATCCACCTGCTCTCCTACACCTCCGCCTGCGTCAACCCCGTCATCTACTGCTTCATGAACAAGCGCTTCCGGAAGGCCCTGCTGGCCACCTGCACCAGCTGCTGGCAGCCCTGCCGACGGCTTCGTGTCGCCGAGGATGAGGTCATCACCACCGGCGCCTCGCTCGCCAAGTTCAGCTACACCACCGTCAGTACCATGGGGCCTTCCTGACTCCCGGGACACGCGGGGGCGGCGAAAGGGGAAGGAGGGGCCTTGATTGCGGGTAAAGGATGTTAGCAGCGATATGCCACATGCCCTCATTTTACCGTCATTGGCTCGCCTTCTCATTATTGACCAATTAGCGTTAATAGTGAGTAAGTAATACGTCTAAACATCTTCTGTTTTATTTATTTTGTTGGTTGACGATACAGCATGCAAGTGTGTGATGTTGTCAGAACGGCTTGGTTGTTTGCTTTTCACAAACCGAAAAAAGGTCCAAAAAAAAAGAAGAAAACGAGAAAATGAGTTTGGTTCGGTTAGATTCCTCGAGCAGGGTTTCTGCAGCACTTGTTTCTCAGCTGTAAGAGAGTATGTGGTCGTTTTGAAGCCGATTTCTCCCAGCGTACTAGTGATTTCCCAGAAATTGGCAGTGCTACGTTGGGGAAATGTTTTCTAAACAGTTTTCTAAATGCAAGTTTTCTAAATTTCCTGGCCTGCCGTGCGGGTGACTTGTTTGTGGGTTTAATGAGTGTTCTAGTGATCGCGTGAGGAGAAACAGCCCCGCGGTTCTCTGAATGAGCTCACCTCTATTCATCCTGCGGGTGGCTTGTTCTGAGGCCACAAGTCTGAGGCTGCTTGCCAGCGCGTCGTCCTTAATCGTTGAATCATCCATTGGAACGGCGTTGCGCGAAAGTCAGCAAAAACGACCCCTTGACATTCCAGCCAAGGGTCATTAGAACATATCGACTCCTGCCGTGCTGAATGAGTACAGCGTTGTCAATCTGAAGTAGGAGATTTTGGGGATCTTTGTGGTTTCTTTTATAGTTTCTTAATTCTCGTGTCCCTAAATGGGTTTAGAGTGGCGTGTAAGCACTTTGTCAGAGTGTACCCTAAAGCATGGTGACGTGTTAAATTCAGATTAGGTCTGATCTGACTAGAATGCAGTATACCTTTTTGTTTAAGCCCCTAAACAATCTTTAAATCACTTAAATCGAGTTGAAAGCGTGGAAGTGTGTTCATCTCAAATGCATATAATCAGTATTATCCCCGGCTTTATCTTAAATTAGAATTTACGTTTAGTTATTGGAAATTATGAAACTTGTGAGAATGGGAAGAAAATCAAGATTTACAACAAAAAACTGCGAGATCACGTATAAAATGTGAATATTTATTTTTCTGTTTTATTCTGTATTTTAATAATGAGTTAAGTAGTAAACTCTAAGCAGGCTTGATTAAAAAAAAATTTAAAAAAAGGTTTGTCCAACGCGTTCCTGCCAGCTGTGTTTGTGTAGTTTGGGGCAGGATCTAATCCCTCCTATTTTGGTTGATTGACGTAATTGTAACTTAATTAATGTATGTCCTGGTAAAAGCGCTAAGTTTTGAAGTGACTAATATCTAAGTGACTCGGATATCTGTGACTGCTCTTTGGTGAGATCCGACTCCCATTGTCATCAACTTCCGTTCGCGTTAGCCAGTCAAGAGATTTATAGCTTTCCAGATTTTTTTTTTTTTTTTTTTATACAAACCCGTCTGCTTTTACTTTAAGTGTGTCTGTGGCCCGGAGTTTTGATTTCGTTAGATATATGTATAGGTTTGTCATTCCATTAGAGCCTTCCATTTCCAGGTAAGCATGGAGAGTTATGGAAGCTCTTGAAAGTGTGGCAAGTGTTTGAGAAAAGAGTTCCCATCCCTGCTTTGCTCTCTAACATTCAGTCAAGAGGGAAACCTGAGCCAACAGAATAGTTTTGCAAGCCTGCAGTTGAAATAAAGGAGACTAAATGTTTACACTATATAACCGAGAGTAACATATCGGTCCCAATCAAAGCCGAAACGGAGAATACATTTTCGATGTGAGTCCGTGATCAGCCGCTCGCTTTCAGGACACGGAGCCTGACTCTCACCTCTGCCCCGTCTCTCTTGATGAAGACACAAAACAAATCAAAGGACGTGAGAAATGAAAGGCCGAGAAAGTTCCCCAGGATCCCCAGGGGTTCTTACCACCTCCACCACTCTCCTGCAAAGCATCCACACTTACATCTAAATACCTTCCCTTTAATTCATCAGCAGTGATGAACCTTTGAAGTTACGGAAGTCGGAAAGGTCGATCTCTTCATTGTGCGTGAATATGTTTGTTCGATGCAGTAAAATGCATTTTTTGGCTTTTTTAACCAGGAGTGCCGCAAAGTGCCTTTCTGTGCCGACGTATTGAGAACAGTGCAGAATCGTGAGGACAGTAACCAATGGCGTGGGGGTTATTTATGGTCAAAACAACAAGCTGACCGTAAATATCCTTTATCCAGTCTCTACCAAAGGAAAAGCCAGACTAATCAAACCTTCACATAACTCGCAAAATCTACTGTTCTCCGCCAATTTCGGTTTCCTCTGTTCAGTCTTTAAAAAATAATACAGAGAAAAACAACAGATTAGACAATTAAAGGCTTGACTTGACCCTACAGATGATGGTTAAGTTCCTGCTGTCGGGTATGTTCGGTCGTTCCGTATTCATTACGCAGATGAATACATCAACAGCCCGTACTTTCTCTCTTTCTGCTACACTAGTTATATAGCAGGTAACGACCAAAAGGTTATGGGTTCAAATACTGATTAGTACGATCTGTCAAAAGCAAACTGTATCAGGCTGGATAAGCTTTTTGTCTTTAAATGAACAGATCGTTAAAGGTGCCAACTGTGTTAATAGGCTATGTTTAATACTGAAGGAAATTTAAAGCCCAAAGAACAGTAGCGCACGGTTCAGGCAAGGTCATCCACTCTAATGAGTTAGAGATGTGGATCAGTTAGTTGTGATAGGGGAAAAAAACTAAAATTTTATTTTAGAGGTAATAAGGACCAAAAATAAGCAATGCTTTTACCCCTAGGTAAAATGCTAACGGTACCCGGTGTAAATTACAAATTGTTTCAGTCTCCAAAAATCTTAATTTGTTACGCTTTGCAAGACATCGTCTCTTAATCATTTTTAACAGAAGACGCCCAGTTATGAAAATTATGTTAAAGGATTAAGTATAACTGGAGGCGAGAAAATTAGAACGATCGGAAAAAAAAAATCTTGTTTTTTTTTAATCTCCAAACACATTTATCACAAAGTCAGTTTTCCAATAGCAAGTGCAAAGTGTGGTCGGATTAAATTTTCAGTTGGGTTCCACGAAAACAATAAACAAAATCCATGAACGTGAGGAAAAGACCTGTCCATACTAGGTCATTGTTGTTTGAGGGTAGAAGAATTGAGGAAGGTTTTTTATGTACTTGTAAGGGAATTGTATTTTATTTTAATTTTTTTTCTCAGACAGTGAAGAAGCATTGATATTTCGACCCCGTTACATTTCCAAATACATGAGGAAGTTGCATCACAGTCTTTACCCTGGGCCTAAAAGGGGTCTTTACTATATCCTGCTTCCATGTCCAAAAAGGAATCGCCAGTACAAAGATGTGGAAAAGTATTGGGTTCAGATGGAATGCTGCAGCCTCTGGCCACCAATGCCTTAATTGTGTGTGTGTGTGTGTGTGTGTGTGTGTGTGTGTGTGTGTGTGTGTGTGTGTGTGTGTGTGTGTGTGTGTGTGAGAGAGAGAGTGTCTGTATGCGTGTGCGTGCGTGCCTGTGTGTGTGTGTGAGAGTGAGTCAGTGAGTCAGTGAGTCAGTGTGTGTATTTTTTTTAGTTTTGCCTTCAGCTTTGAACTTTGGGACACTAGGATGGAAGCGGGCGGGGATGACGTGTGGCGGGGTTGACAGGTCCTGGCAGCCTTGACACACAGGGGATGAAAACCCGTTGGATAAACAGGAGTGAGATCTCACCAAGATCTGCAGAGCAGTCATGAATTGACTTGTAGTGTTTTACTTGGTTATATTTGTTTATCAGAGTTCAAAAATAAAGTCAATGTTCAGCTGTGTTTTCATGTTTATTGAATTTAGGCTTTGTTGCTTTCGTACCTGCATGGACCTCTAACCTGTTTTATTCTGTACCTGTTAAGGCTTACTTGTGTGTTGATATTCACGGTTTTGGTTGTTGATGTAACTATTTGTTACGTGTGAGGTAAAGCCATTGTGCTTCACTGTGCCACAAACTAGAGTCTATGTGCACACATCATCCCTGTCAGTGTGTGTGTGGATGTGTATGTGTGCGTGTGAGTGTGTGTTTGTGTATTTGTGTGTGTGTGTGTGTGTGTTTGTGTGTAAGTGTGCATGTGAGTGTGTGTTTGTGTATTTGTGTGTGTGTGTGTGTGTGTATATATGTGTGTTTGTGTGTAAGTGTGCGTGTGAGTGTGTGTTTGTGTATTTGTGTGTGTGTATTTGTGTGTGTGTTTGTGTGTAAGTGTGCGTGTGCGTGTGAGTGTGTGTTTGTGTATGTGTATGCGTATGTGTTTGAGCGTGTGTGTGTGTGCGTCTGCCTAGCTGCAATTACAGCCAAACTGTGTGACTCCCTGCTGAATTCGGTCTTGTGCCAGGCAATAACAGTTAATTGGGATGATTGGTGCACACTCTCTCTCATGTGTGACAGAAATATACTGTCTCACCCTCTGAAGGTGTCATATCCGCTCGTGTGCTTTCAGAGTAACTATATCTGTACGTTAAAAAGATAACGCTAACAAGTTTAATTGTAATTGTCTCCGCTGCCTAGTGCAATGTTTTACAGTCAATCCAAAATAAAGTTTTTATTTGTGCACAGCTTTACCGATTCATGTCTTGTCTAAAGAAGCAATTTTACGCATTGTCGTTAACATGGAAAGGGTATTCTTTACTGGTTGCAAAATTAAAGGCTCTGGCTCAACCTCGAGAATGACATTCAGCCAAAACAATTCCAGAAATTCCAGAAATTTTGCCTGGCAAAATTCATTTGATGTAGAGAATTGCATGCCCTCAGTATTTCACCAGATGGTATTTGCCAGGGGTAAACGTAAGGAGTGAAGTTAGTGAAAGCAATTTTCACACTGGCTCATGAACACCCATTAAAATCTCTGGCTCCGCACCCCTGAAATTGCGGGAATCTCTGGGGATTGAATGAACTGCATCGGCATCGACACAAAAAATACTGATGACGTTTCTCCCCTTTCTCACAGTCTGTTTCCTATGTCCAGTTTTTTTTTTTTGTTTGGTTTATTTTAATGGCAACTATGTAATCAATTTCATTTTATTTGATATTTTTACAAATAGAATTTGTCACACTGCGCTGAACTGATTGAGTTTTCTCGGAGGCAATCCAAGAACCATAAAACCTGGAGCATACTGGGAAAACTTTGACAATGACTCCCTGGCCCCCACAAACCCATCACCTGTCCTGCGTGTTTACTGTGAGGCCTTTCAGAACTCAACACCCCCTGCCACATGTATCAGATGAAAATGAGTGACGTCAGGGCCTCCAGGTCATTGGCTCAATTACTTAATCGGCCTGTGATACGAGGGCTCGTGTCTGCGTTCCTATGCTGTCTTGTAATCATTTACATAGTTTTTCTATGGAAAGACATGTGGTGGTTTCTTAACTTAGCATTGCTGTTCATTTGAATCAATGTTTCTGAAGCTTCAGCTACTCCAAGTGCCCTTAAAAAAAGCAAAAGTTTAACGAGAAAAATATTTGATGGATTTTAGTCATTTATTTTTTTTGCTATATATTGTCTATCTTTTTTTTAATAAATTGGCTGTCATCACAGCGCGTTACTGAAGAGCAACATCTCAAAATCTGATAAAAACGACAGCCACTCTATAGATAAGTCAGGGAAATTCCCCTTGCCGATCACGGAAGAGCCCTGGGATAAAATGATTGCACATCAGTGCAGACGAATAACTTTTCTTTCAGTTGACTGTAATACGTGGTGTTTGACCTAGAGGTCACAGTGAAAAAATTACCCACAACAATGACTCACAATACACAGTGAACCAAAATTGTATTCGATTTCACCGAAAACATGAATTAACCCATGCACTTAATATAATTGGCAGAGGGAGACGTTTGGTGACGTTAGGCTATTCTCCTGATATCAGTTTCAGAGAAAGGGGAATTTTGATCTATTGATCTATCCAGCTTGTGAATGTAATCAAGTGTAAAAAAAGCATACATTATGTGTATTATATTGATTCTTGTTCAGAGTGATGTCCTCAGTCATCAGGACTAAGTATGAGAACGGAAAGCTCACTTTCTTTAACGTGATTTTCCATACGGCTTCAAGACCAAACAATGTCGAGGAAAATCGAGAAAGTAAACCAAAGAAGTGAAACAGCTGGAAATAGAGTAGTAAATCTGTTTTGGTAATCACACATGGCAGAGATTGTTAATACGACTCTGTGGAAGCCCTGGGGAAAATCCCAAACAGGGGATGATGGACAGCCAAGCCCGCCCCTGAAAAGGACCTCGTTGTGCACCTGAGTGTAGTTCCACTAATGGTAACTGCACTCAGGTGCCAACAATAAAAATGGCTTTTTAAAAAACAGCAAGGGGTCGGGATCGGGGTCGGGGGTCTGGTTTGGGGGGATGGACTGGAAAAAAGTCTGGTTATGTGGTGGAAAAACAAGTGTTTTATTATTTAATAGTTATAATATTTAATAACTGTATTATTCTAGTTTTCCCAAAAAAATGCAAATTAAAGGCGTCAATGACAGCCCCGTCTCCCTGTCTCTACCCACCCCGGACTGGGCATGTCCGGACTTTAAAATGCGGAACCATAAAACGTTCTGTATCACATGTTCAGGTCCATAAATGGTGGGACTGCAGTGCTACACATCACCTCACTCAAGAAGTCTTGAAACCGACAAGATGAGCAGTCGTTAGTGTGGAAAAGCTGAAAGAAAAGGATATTTTCAGTATCGAATGTGCTCTCCACCCAGCTGAGATCTGAGATTGCGTTCAGCGAGAAGATGCAGACTTAGCCAGATCATGTTGGCAGTAGCTACTGGATATTTCTCAAACAGATGCCTTGATGCCAGGAACACATCAAATATTCAACATAAGATCTGATAAAACATTCAGGCATTAGGTTGACAAATTACCTGTTAAGTCTTCATATTCTGTGGGCAGAAGACCGTAACTGGAGATAAGACATAACACAATAATCTAATATTTCCATTTATTTCACTGTCTACCTTAATTTTCAACCTCAGGAAGTTGTTACATGCTACAATTGCAGTGTTTATAGCCAATGTAGGTTTGACTTTGACTCTTTGATCTCTTTGACTTTGACAGATTTCACACACACACACACACACACACACACACACACACACACACACACACACACAAAAGGAAACCAAAGGTTTAAACTTAAAAGTTTATGTTTTTATTTTAGTGTCTATTTATACTATTAAGATATTAATGCAGGCCGGTGTTTTTGGCTTTGAGTGGGCAGAGGTTGTTTGCTTCTGATGCCTTTAGTATGAGGACGGCCATTAAACAATATTAATGCGCTTGTGATTTACACATCCTTGTAGGTTCCATTCATCAGTTTAATATTTTCTTCTGTGAAAGAGGCAATTTTGAGGTGTTTGATGAAAACACTCACAGGGGGCGAGCCCTCCTATTTCACACATATGCCACAAATGGGCCATGTGGGGGACTGTTCAGTGCCGCGTTCAGTGGGAGACATGCTCACAAATTGGGTCATCCCGCCGCCGGCCGGCCGGTAGCTTTCATCTCCTCGGCCGTGGGTAATTGGCCACTGTCTCTCATGTCAGTTACTTCCCATGTGCCAGCACAGACCGGCTCTTCAAAGCATGGGTAACTGTCGTAAAAAGCTCTTTAATTAGACCTTCAGCTCCAGACAAAAGGCCACCAAACAGACACCTCTGGCCTTGTTCTCACCACTACATGAAGCTATTCCATCACTGTTCTTCGCCCTTGTTTTAGAACTGATCTGATAAAGCAGTGGAAAGATAAAGGCAATTTTCGATTTGGTGGTTGATCACGCGCTGAAGGAAGAAAACGTGCCCAAGCTAAATTACAATTCAATGTAAACACCTTCAAACTATTGCTTAAAGAACGGAAATGTGAAGCACGTCCAAACTCCCCACAAACACAGGAGGCGCAGCTCACGGAGACGGGGAGGGCTCTCACACACAACTCCTCGAGCATCCCTCCGTGGAGACGGGGCTGCAGGAGTACTGGGGGTCGCAGCCCAGACGGCCGAGGGGAAAGGGGAGTCTGAGAGCTAGCGCCAGGCGTGTCCCATTTCGTTCAGGGTCCATTCAAAGGAAGCTCTCGGAAAGGACCCTGGAGTGCGAGGGTGGGGTGGTGGGAGAGAATCTGGTGACCTCTCGGAGCACGCCGCGTCGCTTTGCAGGCCATTTAGAGGAGACGTCCGTCCACGACGAGAAGAGCAGACGCCACAACGTGTCAGTGCTTCAGGGGTGTCTCGGTCCAGCCTGATGTCACTCGAGCACTCCTTCCAATCTTCTGACTTCTTTGGAGACCTAATCGATGTTGATTATTCTCAGTGCGTTGAGACTGTTAACCTTTCCACTTTATTTTTTTCCCCTTAAAAAAATATGTGCATGTGCAGTTAATGCAGCTAATTTAAATTAAGATAATGAAATATCACTATATAAAATCATTGTTTTTCTGCATTTGAATGCTGACATTTTTCATCCATGAAAGACTTAATCCAAAACGAACTGAACAGGAAGTTGCATATATTCAGTCAAAACCCTACGTTGCACATACCTGTATACCATGTATACACATGCGCATTTTGGTCAGGCATGAGATTAGATCACTGACAGGCTCAATAAAGCCCAGGTCCCTCAGGGGGTAAGTGTGGAGTTTAAAATATAAACACAACTGACAACAGCAAACAGTCATTCTCCGGCGACCTGTCAACTGTTCCCTTCAGTTCTCTCCACAGCTGACTCTTTTATAATCTTTACTCCAATTATGATACTGGAGCCAGAGCAGGTGTGACATGGGAAAAGAGAACCAGACGACAACGACAACAACAACCACACAGAAAACGTCAAACGGGCAGCGGAAACCCGACACTAATTACAATTATTATTATAGTGATTGAAACAGTGACGCTAACCCTAAAATTCAATATGTAACAAAGCGCTCATTTCTATTTTTTTGCGAAGCCATGTGTTTTTGTCTCATAACATCCGAGCTGAAACGCGAACTGACAAACAGAAATGCGGGACCAGAATTATCCGTTTAATAAAATAAACACTGAAAGCTATGCTGCTTTTTCCATATGAATGTCATTGATGCGATTGTGGAAATCAGGACGATAATTATCCCATGTAACTGATATTAATATAAGATATATTACATTATAAGATACATATATAATACATAATATAAAACATAATCCATGCAATCACAGTTAAAATCTTCCATGTCGATTTAAAAGGTAACACATGGATAGATGCCTTTATTGGCGTACTAAGATACGCCAATAAAGGCATTCGTACTGAGATCCGTTCATCTTCTAGAACTGCTTACATGATAGAAACACTGGTTGAAACAAAATTTTCTGGATAGTTTTTAAGCACGTTTTCTGGAGATCATACGTTTTCACATGTATTGTCTTTTATTAACTAATGGAAAGAAACAGAAAAAGTGTTGTATTGAAACAAAAGGACAGAGGGTTCTGTTCCGTACATTAGCCACCCGTCGTCACGGCGCTGCGCCATGGTAACCCCTGCTAGGGCGGGAGGGCTGAACAGGGAACATCTGAAGCACTCGGTGGCTGCTTTCCCCAGTCATTTCTTTGTGCTTTGTGTTACATGTTGATAGCAGGGCGAGTCCCTGAGAGGCCTGGGCAGAGAAACAGGCCATTTATCTTTCAGGCGGCTCCCACGTTTTTAAACAGCCCGACACTGCCGTGTGGGTCCGCAGTGAAACACGGAGAAAACGCACTTTCATCCTGGTTTTTTCAAAGCTGCACACCCAATTAAAGGAACAAAGGGGAAACTTTGTTCGAGTTCCCAACAGCAGCGTTTTCCTCACGTTGTACCAGCTCTTTCTTTTTAGCCTGTTTTTCCTGACAGTTCAGGATTACGGACTGGCCTACGGCATTTAGAACTTGATTGCCCCAACACAGTACCCATTGCTTTTGCCTGGCAAGCACAAATTAGGGGAAGCTTTTACCTTGATTTTGTCTCCCTGTAAAGGGTATTCGAACGGTCTTCCACATGCTGCCTTGTTATGAGGGGATATTTCTTAAGTGCAGGAAATCTCCTAAGTGGTTCGGCTACTGAAATGCAAATGGATTACACTCCCTGAAAGAGCCAATCAAAGACGCTGGCTGCATGGCTCCCTCAAAGTTCTGGCTCAATACTTCTAATGGTACTTTTAAATGTCTCCTCTCTCCACGACGCCGGAGAGCTCCTCTCAGTTCAGTTATTACAGTAGCGACTGTCGGGGGCATGGCCCTTGTCACAAGCTGCTGATGTAATGTGCTTGTTGTCACCCGGCACATCTGAGGAGTTCCCACATCAGAGCAACTTTTGTGCATCTCTCATGGCAAGCCTTTATCTGGAGGTGCTGGAGGTCATAAATTATGTTAGAGGTGCTTATAAGGAATGTTTTAAAGTACTTAAAAGCATGAATTAATAAATTATTAAGATTGAATAAAAGCAGGGAACTTTATAGCTTCATAAATTTTAATTGTGTAAAATGCAAAACATATTGATGTATGATTACAAAAATGTAATGTGCGTGAGTTTTTTTTTTCCTTTTGGTGTGTGTTCTTGGAACTAAAAATAACACATCACAGTCATAAAGCGCTGAAAGAATCCAGAGTCAATTGGAGGACAAAATGATCATCTTTGGAAAGAAAATGATTTGCTGACCCCGGATGAGTGCTCTCGGAAAATAGAATGGTTGTAGACATATCGTATTGGATAATAAAGTGCAGCGAAGAGCTGAATGTGATGACTCCGCAGGTGGTCGAAGAGATGGCCGTCAGTGCACTGGTGGTCACTATTACTGACTCCCAGCGTTTGGGAATTCACTGGAGAACGTCCACAGCACGGGACAGAGGTCAGCAATTTTAAAGCGGGTTGGGGGGGGGGGGGGGTTAGTGTTGGGTGTCATTATTAGTGTTGGGTAACATTATTAGTGTTGGGTGAAATGATTAGGGTTGGGGGTCGCCGTACAACAAAGAAGTCTCACAGGCAAGAAGTATGCCTAAGATCCACAAATCAGCCCCACGATTAGTACACGATCCAAAGAGCAGCCGCCAAAACAGGTTTCTCATGTAATCATGTGATCTCTCAATCAAACACCTTCCCTGTTTGTAACAGCGAGCTCTTCGTTAATAGGGAACTCATCAGGTGATTGCATGTGGTGCAATTATGGAGCTGTTTGACATGAAATCCACCAGCCAGAGTTGTAATGTCTCTTATTGCCACTCAATGGGCTAATATTAAACACTGGTATTACAACGGGAGCAACTAAGTGAGGTAAGGTTTTTTTAAATGGGAGTATTGGCCCCTCAACCAATGCTGAGGCTATAGGAGAGGTGCTCCCAGATGCACCCAGAGCGGCTAATAGAGAATCTAAGCAGTTCTCAACAGTCCCAGGTCTGGAGAAGCTTACAGATGTGGACATTGTGTGGACTAGGACGCTTTCTCTGTCAATTCAATATTAAGAACATATTCCCTGCATTGGCTGAAATTGGCTTTATGGCAAACTTTGACACGTCTTAAAAATAAACACGTCACACTGGGGGAAGTTTGTCTGATTCACAAAGACAGCTGAGTAAGGAAAGGTTTTGTTCACTGCCAGAATGGCATTACTGCTGTTGTTTGACCATCCCATTTAAAGGTGATATGTTGTTCCTATACTCTTCATGGTGTAAGCAGTTGGAACTTGGAGAGGTTTTCCAAATCACCCGTATGTCTTCACTGCACCCAAGCAACACAGTACACAGCAGGTGAGCTGGGAGGTTCCCATCCATAAGTGGTCACGGAGAAACAGAATACTAATAGATTCATCAGAGAGCTTGGGTTGTTCTGCACAGGGAGAGCTATCAGGCAATTAGTTTCATTTCCCTGGCTGGCGCGGCCGCCTTCTCGTTTCTTTGTGACTAATCTGTATGATGGGGGAGTCTCTGTTTGATCTCTGCCCTATTTCAGGTGTGTGTTCGTAGCTCCAGCGTGTCACCGGGGTGGTTTCATTTAGGGCTCCGGGCTGGATACAGTGTGTCCTTGCTTTCAGGATCCACTCACCTAATGGGGGTGAATGGATGTGAGTATTCCAAACGTTCTTTATATATAAATATTACCCAGCTCTGCTGTTTTTATTTATTACCAGGTAAACAGCAAAGAACAAGCCCATGTCCAATGCAACAAATAACTTAAAAGAGACTGAGAGTAATTTATTAATTCAGCTGAACCTCGTTCATCGTGTTTTAATCTTATCTCAGAAGCACTTAATACTGTCAATGTTGTTAAACTATCCTTTGAAAACTGTGGCATTAACATTTATCCAGAATGCATCATTTATTTATTATTGCAATGGAAATTAAAACTCAGGTTATAGGCAATTAAGAAAACACCAACTACAATAAACGTCACTGGGAGTTGTGGGTACTTGGGTCAGCAAGGATACAATGTTGCCGAATACCAAAAGGGTTCTGGAACTGATCTATGGGAATTTCCCTACTTCATACACATCCAAATTGTTCACCACAGAAAAAAACATTTCCCATCAGAACTCCTTCATAGTATCCGACAAGTGATTTAAAGCCTGATTTAAACACTTCAGAGCCTTTTACCCGCTGGGCATGGACACCAGAAGCAGGTCAGTCAAGTCTGACCTTATGGTTCAGTGCCACAGGGGTATTTCAGAGAAAGAGTGCTCTCTCCTCGGTCACGCTCTCTCCCTGACAGAATTGAAAGCTAAAGGGAACCGTATTTTGTTTTGGACCCAGACTAGCATTTTTTAGGTGACACTCATTATTGGATCTTGAAATGCACCCTTTTTACGGGAGTGATTCTGTTCCTTTTAATTTGTGTAGGAAGCAGAGAAAGACAAATACAAACATTTTCTGTTCTGTCATCTGAGAGAAGTTAATTCATCAATAAAATGTTTATGTTGCTTAATATTATAATTAAGGCATATAAAGTAGACTAACTGATAGAAATGAAAATTGCTGCCTTACCTGTGCAGAATCCGGCCCATTGGTGCTGTGACGAATGGGCCCAAGAACAGAGCCCTGGGGTACACTATGCTTTCCTGACCTTGAGCAAGTTGAAACTGAAAAGGTACATATGAAAATTGCTTGCCGGCAGATAACTGGCCCTGTTACTGCCTGAACCAGAATGGAGGCTCCAGTACTCTCTTTGTTCCCATTTAACCCTGCTGTGGTGATTGACACCAGCGGGTTGACAATCATTGGGTCCGCTTCCAAGCGGTCACACGGAAGCCTAGCGCTTAATTGTTCTGACCTTGCCCCCCCACTATTTTTGCCTGGCTTCTTGCCTCCAAACAGCTGTATCAGTTTTCCTCCCTTCCTGTTATCATGGGGCTTCTGACAGAATAAAATTAAAAACCTCCATGCAGTTTATTAAAACAAAACAAATCCATGCATATATTATTACTAAATGCACTTTGTATAATACAGACCATCAGCCTATATTTGCATTTTCATCAAACGTATTTCAACTCTATATTCCACCCTGCTATGCAGTTATTAATTGACCAATTCTTCTCTTTCCTTCACCCCTAGTGTTGCTTTGTAAGGGAACATTCAGGGGGTATGATGTTGCCTCAGGAGGTTTTTGAGAGTCAACATGGTCCCACCTATCTGTAGGATACAGAGCAATATGTCTATATTGTCCAAATAAGCCTTGTTTTGCAGTGCTTTTTGCCTATCGTGACCATTATCACACGCCTAAATTTATAGCAGACCTCTGCTATAGACTAGTTAGTGAGCTTTCTTTCAGGAACTATTTCCATAATCATCCGACTATCAGAACCGAGTTAATACGAATCATTACAATGAGTGACAGCGTCACTGTGGAACGGCACTGATGCCAGAAGTGGATTTCAGGATATTCCCGCTAGTTAAATATTTGAAGGCAATTATACTTTAGTTCATGGAGGAGTGCCTAATGAACAGGGCTGATGAAGGGTTATAAATCTGTTTTGTAATTCCGTTTATTTTTATATTGACCCTGTCAGTCCTCTGTGAAATGGAAATCATCACCTTGTCAGCATTATGTTTTGATTATTTCATAAATGTAATGTTTGTAGTGAGGAAGCAAGACGGTTTAGTGTGATGTAAAAACGCCTTGACTAAAATTAACCAAATCAAAGTACTGAGGTTTACATGATGACTTAGCTACAAACCTTACATGGTAAAATGTAACTTACTTTGAGATCACAGTGTAAAAGTAGATCACTTATCATTTATTATAGAGTGTCTAACATGGACACATGTTGCAGATGCAAACATATTGTGACAATTTTTACGTTTGCCAAATTATGTCAAACTGACTTTTTCAGTCACTGGATAAAAAGATAGGGAGAAATCCACAGAGTCTATGAGAGAACTGCACGGTCTGACAACTTTCTACGGAGAAATAATAACTGCATTCCTTTTCTGAGTGACCTTGCCAGGGCAGGCAAGACTGACAGCCAAGCTTGGGGAACCACACCTATCTGATGTTAACCGCACTCAGGTGCCAACAATTAAAGACTGTTAAAAACCGTGCCAGTGGTGCGAGGTTGGTAGACTGGAAAGTCTGTGTTTGCTGGTGGGATACTTGGGGTAGAGGGGCTGTGTCTTAATTATAAGGTTTCTTAATTCAATTTAGTTAAATTATTAAAATGATGTTGTATTTTGTGGGCTAGTTTAAGTTTCATCTGTTTTTGTTGAGTGTCGCATCGTGGTTTTGGTTGATTTTGTTAACAATGCCAAGTAAAAGGAATCACAGAACCTCCGTTTCCCCCATCTTTCTTTTTTCCCCCCTGGATCATGCAGCACACCCAGGCGTGATACACCAGTTTAAACCGGAGGTTGGAAAATCTGTTCTATATTCCTGGATTTTGTTCTATCCAAACCTGCTTAATTTGATCTATTATTGAGCTAAATTGCCCCAAACGACTTGAGTGTTTCACTGATTAGAAAGACCTTGAAAATCTGTTACTTCGTGGCACTCCAGACATAAGGTTATCGACCTTTGCACCAATAAATTGTGCACTATTGTCCAGAACTTGTATCAGTCAAATTGCCATTTATTTATTTTATAAGGAGAACATTAATTAGATTTTGTACTGATGTACATTAAATTAGCTGCCTGTGGTCATCATATGTTGTGGTTCTGTGGTTCTGTTTCTCATTAAGCTTTCTTCATGAAAACCAAACTAAAGCTACATTGTAATGGAGGCTTTTGTTGATGCAATGGGAGGACCGGTTTAATCCAGCCCAATAAGTGTCATATTACGGTAAAAAAAATAACAGGTTCACACCTTTAATGCGACCTGAGACGAAGGCATTGGCAATCACAAACCAGGAGACTCCGAAGACTGTCTGTGCTAACACGCTAGCATTGAAAATTTAAAATAAAGAAAATCGCTGTGCTATTATTTGTGATGATTTTTTAAATTCTTAAAACTAATAAGGACAATAGTTAAGTATTTTATATTGGTCACCTCATACAACTAATTAATTTTCATTACAATTGTCGTGTTCGCCTTCGCCTTGGTGTCTGAAAAGTTCTCCAGAAAGTTGTATTGTTAAGTCTGAGGGAGAGGTGCAGCCAATTTATATCAACCTGATAACCACAGCATAAATCAGTTATTATATGCAGTGCTGTGGGCCTTCTCTCTAAAGCCAGGTGAAAATGTATGTAATCTATGCAATTTACATTTATTTTCTATTAACCGTGTATCCAGGGTAACTGGGCACCAGGGTCCACCTGGCTGGACGCCAGTCCTTCACAGGGCAGGACACCGCAGGGACGGACACGCATACACATGGCTGAGTGTTAGTACAATAACCAGCAGGTTTTGCAGAGAGGGAGAGAAGTTTATTTACTTTTCAGCAGGATGGCAGCTCTGTGCCAAAACGTTTTTTAGAAACCTTTTTTAACATTAAAACTTCTGGTATTGACTCCGGTAGCTATTACATTAATATTAACTTGTGGTATTGACCCCCTTATGTATTACATTAATATACTATAATTTTTTCATGTTTTAACCAATACATATAATTTTTCTAAAGCCCCGAGCCAGACATCATTGCGATCATTGTAGCTCACATTAAAAGCTTGGTGGAAATTTCCAGTGTCTTCTTTGAGGTCTTAAAAGTGGATATACTCAATGTTTAAAGACCATAACAACCCATTTTATTCCTAATTCTCTGTTATGTTCAGTGTATGCTGAAATGATGAAATTCAGAATACACTATCGATGGGCAATTACATTTAAGCCCTAAACCAGGTTTGTGGGACTTACAGTTCAGGGGATCTTTAGAATAACACTAGTATAAAGTAGAATAACTGATTTATTTATTTATTTATTTATTTATTTATTT
>JAOYSI010000622.1:13454-23893 GCA_025775065.1 Hiodon alosoides | reverse complement strand
CATACACTCAACCAGTTGTAGCTCAAAATAACTACCAGGGATTTTTACCTGCGCTACAGATAATCAGCTTTAATCTTGCCCATGGACATAGACAGGCGATTTCAGCATGTGCACGGGACTGCACAGTGCCCATGGACATAGACAGGCGATTTCAGCATGTGCACGGGACTGCACATTGCCCATGAATACAGACAGGCGATTTCAGCATGTGCACAGGACTGCACAGTGCCCATGGACATAGACAGGCGATTTCAGCATGTGTACAGGACTGCACAGTGCCCATGGACATAGACAGGCGATTTCAGCATGTGCACGGGACTGCACATTGCCCATGAATATAGACTGAAGATTTCAGCATGTGCACAGGACTGCACAGTGCCCATGAATATAGACTGAAGATTTCAGCATGTGCACTGGATCTATATATATGCGCACATGAATATAGACAGATAGCTGGATTCGTCCCACAGTTCTACTCATTGCATCAGCTGCTGTGTGAGAGCAAATATATCATGTCTTTTTCCAACCCCTCCCCCTTCAGTTTCCGTTCCTACAGCTCTCGTATGTACATCAACAAGAGTATCCCAGATGTATTAGCCGACATGATATCAGAGTTAAGACATCACAAAGCAAAAGACGTATGCCTCAAATGAGTTGAGAGCCTGGAATCAATCAACTTTCACCTGAGGCATTTAAAAAATGCATTTGAATTCAAGAGCTACCGTGATGGATTGAACATCTACTTTGAGGTCACAGTGTTACAAGTTTAAAGCTGATGTTGCCCATGACAATGACCTGGAACTACTTTTAAAAGACACTTGTGTCTGTAACATATGACTCATATTGACGCTCTTTTCCCCAAGACTGTAATCTTGAACCTCTCGTTATTCAGTCACGTTATGCTGCCATACACTCAACCAGTTGTAGCTCAAAATAACTACCAGGGATTTTTACCTGCGCTACAGATAATCAGCTTTAATCTTTGTGCAGACAAAAGCCCTTGGGAGAGTACTAAACAGCCCACTGATAGACAAAATATAATGCTTTGTGTAAACAATTACACAGCATCTGTCACAGTCGGATCCTCCTGCTCTCTTCTGAGGATCACGACTTTCTCTATTATGGGAATATTCAAGTTTCACTCTGTTTTCTGCTTAATGCATGAATAAGGATGAGCACCGAAGAAATAATCTGCCAGGCGAAAGGTGTTTAATGTCAGCTATGTGCACAGTAAACTGCTAATGCAGTGCAGCTTCTGGAACACAGATTTGATTGGTTTCCGGAGCTGGGGAATTCTTTTTTTATATTTTTATAGCTATTTCTTATAGTTTCTTAGGTTGGAAGATAGTGCTTTGTCTGTGGCAATTTTAGGTTCAGTTAGGCATCCGGTTTGCCAATACCCAGGTAACACTAGTAGAATTGAGAGGTTCTTAACAGTTTTTCCACACTTTTTTTGCCGTGGAGAAGAAGGCAGATGCGTGGACATAAGAACATCTGCTCTCCAATGTTAAACCACCTCTCTTGTAACTACACAGACACAGCCTCCTGGCCTCACCTATGTACACCCTGGCTGAAAATGATCAAGTTTCTGGCGATGTTTGTGGATCGAGACACACAGGAGGCTCATCATCGGGGTTCTCGTGAAAAACCCTTGTTTCTCTACAGCGCTTGTTTGCCAGGATGTCACTCTCAATTTACGTTTAACAAGGACATACAAGTTGAGGGGGTCAAAGGTCACATTCCATGTCCTCTAATGAACAGGACAACATTTGTCAATGGGCTTCTTTGTCACATTTGGACAATTGCACCACAAGAACTCCTCATGGGGCAGAGTGGATTCTGTAGACACTGAAATTATGAAGTTGCTAAACTTAAAATGCACCATTTTTAGTAGGAGTGCTTGTCTTAGATTCCATAGCAAGCTACATTTGCCAGATTGATAACCAAACTACTAGTACTGGAAATTTGTCAAATCTTCACCCTGTGCATACTGGTGTATACCACCTGAATATATCCGATTTTTCATACTTTTGTTTTAAAAATATGGGATACAATACATGTTATTTTCCCCATTTCGTTCTTCATTCCGCTTCCATTGATTAATTGTACTCCATTGCCCTCTAGTGGTGACAATGGAGAAATGACACGGTCTCAGGTCTGCTACTATAATGCACGGATCTGCGACAACTGTCTCAAAATAGAGAAAAAGGGAACGGTTGAAATGTGTTTTAAGTAAGTTACCATTAACAATATCTGCTTCATTGCATAAAAAGGTTAGGCGATTATTTCAGCAACACTCTAGCAACTGACAGATCTCATTACACCAAGGCTCCCCATTTGGGATTTGGTAGTGCTTTGCGATAAGTAGGCATTCATTTCCTTACATTAACTCCTGGAATTTATTGCCGACATATCATATAAATGCTCTCCTCCAATGTAGATGGTAATAATAAGTGAGGTTATAAGCGATGATGTAATAAGGTGTGAATATGTTATTTGTTATTTGATATGAAAATTCAAGCTCAGAGATGCACAACAAAGAGACGTACCTTGTCCTATTTAATGTGAATAAATTTATGTCAGTATACCAACTGTTCACCTGGGGTTGAGCAGTGGGTCTCATATGATCCAGTGGGTCTGATGATGCAATACAGTGCAACTTCACAAATCCACGCCAGAATTCCACAGAAAGTTGCAAAACTGTACCACATAACCAATTTGTTTATAACGTGAGTCTAAATCCGAGTTTAAAAGATGAAGGACTGCTATTAACATCTGGGGTGCAAGTTAAGCGAAGAAGAGATTATCCTCAGGGAGGCCTTTGGGGGGTTGGTTGTGTATGTAAGGAAGGATTGATTGAAGAAACAATGTCAGAACTTTCCGCCGTAGTTGAGTTTGACACCCCGCAGAAGGGACCTCAGGAGAAGGGTCACTCCGCGTTTGCTTCAGCTCAGTGTTTTCATCAGCTGTAGTCCAGTGGTCTGCTCTGCGTCTCCTGTCCGCCCTGTCCTGCTGTAGTAGCTTACGTGTGGGAGGAGAGAAACGCGGCGGAGATAAGTATGGGATACCTACACCATCATCCGGGTCTCTCCTTTTAAACACACTTACACATCACTCTATTCTTTATTTATTCACTGTAAAATTGAAAAGGTATCCTCTTGCGTACACTGAAATGAAATATGCAGAACTCAACCGATTGAGTTTTTTTTAATTTTTATTGTTAATATTATTTCAGATTAAACAATATTATCCTATTGTACATCTTAACTGTTATTTGTCCACATATAATGCACATGCTAAACAAACTGAAGGTTTGAACGAGATGGCTGGAGAGTGAAGGGGGCTGCCATTTCGGGAGAAACCACTGTTTCTTTAGGGAGTTGGTATGGTGATGAAGCTGTGGGTCACGTCGGCAGAAGAGTCGAAACCATTCAGGAAGTGCTATTGTGGGCTGCCTCCATCTTTCTACTTTAAACACATTCCATTTCGGCTCATTGGTGTTGCGGCCAGATGTGACAAGGAAGCGAATTCCCCAGGGGGGTCACACACGTAAAGGAACAGCGTTAAAGCAGGCCTTTTTACCATCACCTGGTCAACAACAGCCGGAGAGGGGACAGTCTGTAATGCCTCGACATTAGCTGGAAAAGAGGTAGATTTGACTATAAAACTAGGGAGGAGGAAATGGTTCAGTCGGATGAACGCGCCTTTGGATTCCTGGCCAAGCCGTGTACAGAAACCCACTCACAATAACCACATGCGCATATTAATCCAGTCGTGGGCCACAATCAAATACCTTTCCTTTACAAAACACAAAAATAAATCATCTGTTTGTGTTCAAATAATAGGATATGCAACCAATTCGATGGAATACAGGAATGTCCTCATTTGCAACGCCTCCTTCACTATTCCAAGAATAATTTGGCTTAAAAAATTATTTGCTAGGCCCTCTGTGTGGCACAGCTGGCGAAGTGGCTTGCCCAAGTGCAGACTGAGCCCCATGTTCAACCCCAGATCCGGGCCTTTAGATCCAACTCCCGTTATTGGCCGATAGTGACTGGCAAAGCGCAACGGCGGTACACGATTGGCAGAGCGTGGCTGAATGGGTTAAATCCGCAGGTTTTCTCTTGGGTTCTCAGACACCTGCAGGTTAGCGATGAGACTGAGAGGGATAAGCCTCTCTTCCAATTGGCTTGGAATCCCTTATGCAGGCTGGTGTGGCCTGCAAAGTCTAAACTAGCTGGCAAGTAAGCAACCATGATGGTAGAGGCGGAGACTAGCCGTATTTCCTCTACCTGGAGTTCTAGTTTCCCCACGTGTCTGAAGTTCTAGCAAAGAACCGAAATGCAAACTGAAACGGACCGAAACTGTCGATTCCAAATTTCGGAGCGAACGGTACAAATCATTTCCCAATCGAAAATTAAAAAAAAAAAAAAAAGATTTAGAAAAGTATAGCTAGTGTTCTCTTTAATGTATTAGTACTGAAATTGCGTCGTTCGGTAAGAACCTGTGCCGTTAAAGCAAACAAAAAAAACCCCAAAACGTTTCTGTGCTGTTTAATCCTGAGCTCCCTGGACCAGGAGCGGGGCTGAGCAGATTTGCAGGCGGCAGGAAACCGTAGTGTGAGGTCAGCCCTTGTGTGTGGATCTTCCCCTGTGTGTGCTGGGTCCCGCTCTGTGTCCCTTGTTTGTTTCCCCATGTGTGCGCGCACTAGTCTGTGTAAATGCTGTTGTGTGTAAACATTTTCAAAGCCCTTTACTCACAGGAGGAAACTAACGTCTGGAACAAAAACACAAAATTCATCTATTGGATTTTCATTAACCACTCTGGACTCATTGCTAAATCGTAACTTAATCTTTAGCAACACAAATAACCTTTTATTTTTTGTTCATACACCGTGTGCAATAGTTAGTGGTAGCATACATTCTAAAACCTAGATAAAAGGTTTGCTATAATTTATAGTATAAATTGATAAATTTTCTACAAGGCCTTTTGAAAATATGCAGAAATCATTTTTTTTAAGCTAAACTAGTTCAAATGACCAATCAAATCTGAGAAAAGGTCAGGCTGGGGCATAGGTTCGCATTTTTCAAATGACATCCTGTTTTAACATCTTCATTGAGGTTCCTTGACTGTTTCAGGCCTCGGTAAGACCTGCCTGGACAGTGCAGAAGAACCAACTGGGTACACACATCCTGTGTGACAAAACAAGCAGCAAGCATGTAAAGGTCTAGTCTGGTATTACATTGCGTGGATGTGACGTGACTAAAATAAAATAAGTGTGTGTGTGTGTGTGTGTGAGTGTGTCTCTGCGTGTGTGTGCTTGTGGGTGTGTGTATCTGCGCGCGTGTGTGTGTGCATCTGCGTATGTGCTTGTGCATGCGTGTTTGTGTGTGTGTGTGTGTGTGTGTGTGTGTGTGCATGTGGGTGTTTGTATCTGTGTGCATGCTTGTGAATGCATATGTGTGTGCATGTGTGTTTTCTGCGTGTGTGTATGTGCAGGCATGTGTGTGGGTGTGGGTGTTTGCATGTTGGACATTTTAATGAACCCTCCACACTTGCCACAATGTTAAGACAAAACAGCAGCATATGCGTGTAGCTTTGCAAAAAAACAAGAGTAACCAGCAAGACGGACTTTTTGCTTTCCGACAGATTTCCCCACATCCCTCCAAAATAAAAGTCCTAATCAAGTGCAAAAGAAACCCAAACAGTGAAACTCAACATATAAAACGCAGTAAGAGATCACATTTCTTTTTGTTGGTGCTTTGTGTGTCTGGTCGTTCTCTAAATACATTTGCCCTTCTGTCGCCAGGGAGCTTTTCTGGATGTTGTCCATGGCGACTGCACCAGGGAACCCTGGGTAAATGAGTGTTTGTTCCCAGCTGAGCCTTTCCCTTCACTCCTCGCTGGCGGAACTCTCCTCCCCGGGCGAGAGGCCCCCGAGGCCGACCCCGGTGGAGTTCAGTGCCGCGGTCCATGCGACCACAGTGTGTAAAAGGACCAGGACCAGAATGCAGAGTTTGAGCCTGCTGTTGCAGAGTCTGGTCGCCGAGGAGGTTGTCACTGACGTCTTGTGGTAGCACGAGGGGTGAGTTCGTTTTACGGTCCCTTTGGAACGATTGTTGGGTTTGTCCCATCGGACATCGCAGCACTCTGACTCTGGGCTGGATGGACGGTTTTCAAAAAGCCCTGCGATGCAAAATAAACCCATTTTAATTCCAAAAGAGCATAACCTTAATCAATTCTAAGCAAATCGGCATCTTGCTAAAGCAAGAACAAAACCAAGCATAGTGGGAACAGTAATTCAAGTTCAATAAATCTTCATAAAATACTTATGAATAGGACGAGGATTAATCGAGCTGATTCGCAAACAATTACCAGGAAAAGAGCCCTTACTTACATCCGTCACATACTTGTAACTGATTAGCCTATTGTCCCGCTGATTGACTTTAGAGATAATCACGAGTTCTTTATCAGTCAACAAGTGTACATTGAAGTACAGGTGGCTCTGCCAGAATGAGTTCTGCTATTCTTACAGTGACCACTAGATGGCACCAATAACAAATTAAAGTTTTTTATTTACAATGCATTGTGAACCCAGAATTCCTCATGTTAAACGTGCCGGTAAATGTGCAGGAGCTTACCGGTACATATAAAACTCGGGCTTCCTCCATGGATGAGGTCGTCGTTGTCTGGCAATATGAACGGACACCTCTTCTGTACTTCCAGACAGTATTGCTTGCAGGGGATTTTGTTGCTGCAATGCATCTGCGTGGTCTGGAAGTGCTGGGAGCAGAGCCAGGGCTTGTAGGCGGCCTGCGAGAAACAAGAGCGAGTGGGTGAGGATTTGGGCCTCTTTACATCAATTAAAGATCATTACGTGTGGTGCAATGAGACAAACCTGTCAGAGCACCAATAGAGGAAAAACCTAAGCTCTGGCATTAATACCGCACGGGGAAATTCAGTCTCATCTATAACAAAAGAATTCATGTGGTTTTATTTCCCATAAAACGTACATGGATGTTGTTGTAGTTCATTTGACGAGTTTCAATACTGCACATACGAAATGAAATCAGTCTAGTTTTATTCTAATGGCATCGCACTGGTTTCGTTCTTGCTGTGAGACCTTAAGTGTCGGCAGAAGAAATGTTTTCATCTCAGTTTTTACATTTCATTCTTCTTCACATGAAGAGACTAACAAATGAAAAGATTAAAATAAAAAAATCTGAGACAACTAAAGTTGGTCAACGCTGAGGAAACCTCCAGCTCTTCTGCAACGTGGGCCTGGGAAAGAAGGAAACCCCAGTTGTAGGCCTCGTCACAGTAAGAAACCGCCTACTATCCGAATCCAATCCACAATTAGATCTCAAAGAACTGATAACATTATGGGAAGAATGATTAATTTGTCACTCTGAAAAACAGCCTCAAGTCAGCAATAAAATATGCAATCATAGATCATGTTATTTTTCTCGAAAACTGAAATATTTATTGGAGGCGCATTTAGCTGAAGTCTGCTTCCAAAGACTCTTTCTCATTACGAAGTTATTTGATTTGAGTACACGTCCTGGGCAGCCGGCTACACGAGATGATGATGAATCCCTTATGGAAATTCATCCAGACTGCTGACAAAGAGCGGGCTCCACGATCAGAAAATGAGCGACAGGCAATTCCAGGTCATTTTATTTATTTAACGATTTGCTAAATGAAATGAATAAAATTCCATCTTGTTTTAAAATGGTTACTGTGTCTGTTTAAAACTTCTTTTTTTTTTTTTTATACGCTACAGTGTCATACAGGCTACATTCACTGTTTTGAAGTATGGAGTTTTGAACCCCCTTGGTCATTTGACAGAAACAGTACAGTAAATTATAATTGAGAGAGGGAATTAAAATTATTAGGATTTTTAAAATAATTATTGTGAAGAGGTAAGTGCCACTAGATAAAAAGGGCAGTGATTTTATTTCCTGCCGAAACGATTCTGAAGGACAAGGACACAGCTGTAGGCATGGGTCACACTCTTCCATTAAACATTTCTCCTGTTATTTCTGTACCATCTGAAATTTTTGACAAACATAAATCATGAAGATCCAAAACCCTTGTCTCTGAGCAGAACTAGGAAAGGGAAGCCTTATCATACCACTTAGTAATGCCATTTGTATGCACAAATAATCAACAAGCTTAGCTCGCACTACCTGAACTTTAAAAAGTACTGAAAGCCTAAGGAGGGAGGAATGCATGGTGAGTGAATAAACTGAATATTTATTTTCCTTGAGAGAGGTTTGATTTGATGGTGTAATTTGAACGTTATGAGTTGATCTGTGGCAACGGACACTATGCGATTGTAACGATGCCATTTCTTGGTAGTTTTAAAAACAACTTTAAGTTAATAACGTTTAAATGCAAAACAACAGCGGCCATGACCAACTGTTTTTAGTTCTTGAGCCATGAACAGCCCTGAAGCCACGCCTTTGCCTCCTAAGCCCTTGTTACAGAGCATCAGGGCAGCGTTTGCATGCAACAGGAAACCTGTACATCATTGGCTGAATCCCTTCATGCCAGCATATAAAAATATATATTTAAAAAAAAATGTATCTACATATATGCATTAATATAATTTGAATATCTTAGCCCAGATGAAGCACCATGAAAGTTGAACCACTGCTAGAGTTTCTGTATCAACAACTCAAAAATAATGGCCTCTGGATCAGCCTGTACCCATTTGCAATCTGCTTGCAATCAATAACCATCCCAAGCAAAACTATTGTCTCTAACGGAGACGTAGTGTACTGCCACCACTCACAAATTACAACATATTTGTTATCTCAAAATCAGCGTCCCACTTTTCCCATTCTCCAGTTTCCAGCAATTGATCATTTCAGCGTGAACTGTGCACTAATGACAAGATGCAATTAGAAAAAAATCTATAATCCTAAAAATCATGACCAGACACAATGCTTACCATTGTAAAGTTCTACAAAATGTGGTTTATGTTACATCCAGGCTGGCACAGTCAGAGAGGTGAGCCTTAGCGGACGGTGTCGAGACAGTGGATTCGTGTTGACAAGTCGGCCATAAGATGGCGCTAGTGTTTAGTTCAGGTCTCCGTAATAATGCATTTTATTATTGTGATTCCTTTTGCGAGATCTTCCCCATTATGAAGTAAACATCACATCCAAATCCCAGCCCCAGATCACGATGGTTTAAAATTGGGCTCATTATATAAGCAGAAGTTGCGCAGTAATGCTTCTTTGGGTAAAATAACACAACACTTCCATCCTCAGTTTCCAAACACCAAGTACAGGGGCAAAGGTCAATGAGTGAAAACTGGCAACTCTCCCCCCAATGGCTCGCTGATTTCTCATTTCCCAGTTCACAGACTGTCTGTATCTCCCTCTGCTAAAGTACCCTAGGGCTGAAGATCAGGTTTCCCTTTTTTATTATAATTTTATTGCTCTGAAAGCAGAGAAAAGTAAATCCAAATGGGAGTGCAGTCAAAGGGTTTTTAGACATAACAGCTTGCTATAGGGGCCACAGAGGTCACTGCAGGCTTAGTTGTACGTCGATGCATGTACAATACTTCACAAGACACAATTAAGGCAAAAAAAAAAAAATACATTCTGTTGAGGAATACTTAATAGGGACGCTAACAACGGAGCATGTTCGAAAAGTCAACGTCAATAAGGGTGAGATTGAGACAGTGCCTGAACAGCGATCCAGGCCAGAAGAAAGGGGAATGGAGGTGGACGTTGGAGGAAAGTGTGTTTTTCTCCCCGCTACGCCCACACTGTGTCTGCCAGCAATCTGCAAAGTGCAAGCTCACCCACCAGGCAAGCTCTCCACATGCACCTAATCCACGCAATAACAAACATTCAAATGTTGTTAGCAACAGTGAGGCATTATTGCATCATGCAAAGAAAATGTAATCCCTGGAGATGGTGGGCAGTCGGGCAGGCTGACGGCTGGCGGCTGGGAGTCTGGCGTCCGCTCCGTTAATGAACACTTCTGTTCCTCAGACAACTTCACTCAGACCAACCAGCCAATCCTGCACGCTTATTCAGAGGACATTCAGAGGTGAGAAAGACCCTGTGTACATACATGCACACGAGCACACACACACACACACACACACGCCCATACATACACGCACACACACATACACGCACACACATACACGCACACAAACCTCAACACATACACGCACACACGCACACACACACACACATGCCCATACATACACGCACACACACGCACACACACATACACGCACACACATACACGCACACACACGTCCACACACACACGCACACACGCACACACACATACACGCACACATATACACACAACCACACATACATGCACACACATGCCCCTACATACACGCACACACGCCCCTACATACACGCACACACACGCCCACACACACACACACACACACACACACA
>JAOYSI010000622.1:3454-8454 GCA_025775065.1 Hiodon alosoides | reverse complement strand
TGGCTGACCGCAGAGGGGCTTTTAAGAGGTGCTGTAAAGCTTTCATTCACAGTCAGTGCGTCATTCATCCGAGCAACATGAGCTGGCACAGGACCCCGCAGGATAAACACAGGGATGATGCTGTGATTAACAATGTTTAATTATTAAGCTCCACATGCTCATATTTTCTCTTTAACATCACTCCTCAGACAATGACTCATGCCTGTCCCGCATGCTTATATCAGTGCCAGACACATTGTAGTGCTAAGAAATCGGTCGGGTGAACAACAGTACATAATACATTGGCAGTATAAGCAACAAAACTGTGTTCAGCAACGCCCCGGATTATAATGCACTCGTTTACACCTTAATGAGTGGATTAGCATGTGGGCCAGACCCAGCACCATCACGATAAGCCTTGCATTTAGATGAGCTCAGCCACATGGCTACACGTTCTCGTTGACTCAGACAGTGCCTGCGTAAGCCATCACATAAGACAGCACACAATTACTGCGTGGGTAACACAGACAATGAATAAAAAGAACCTTGTGTCAAGTACTGAAGATGTTTAAAGCAAACAAAACGACGCAAACAAACAAACCAACAAACAAACAAAAACGGACATGATCCGAATTAGCACTGATATGGCTCAGTTTGTGTGTCTGTACCGACCGAGCTACTCAGGATGCAGACACCCTTTTAAGGACCTAATTCTGACTATTCTTACTGATAACACCTGCTGGATCCTCTAGTATCCACCTTGTGGGACGTCTGGGAGTGCACAGGTAGGTCAGAGGCAGAGATGCCTTTCATTTGGCATTTTTCCCAAACAGTTCACAAACGCAGCACAGTTCAACAAAAGGTAAACACACAAAAGAAATTACCCTCACTGGGAAAAACCAAAATAAAACTTTTCAGCCATTTACCTACTAAAAATAATAAATGTTTATTTGAAAAACTTTTACATAAAGAGGCACAAGCCACAAAGCCCACCAGTCCCCAGACCAGACCAGACCAGACCTGACCAGACCAGACCCCTGACCTGACCAGACCAGACCTGACCAGACCAGACCAGTCCCCAGACCTGACCTGACCTGACCAGACCAGACCCCTGACCAGACCTGACCAGACCTGACCAGACCAGAGCAGACCAGACCAGACCAGTCCCCAGACCAGACCTGACCAGACCAGACCCCTGACCAGACCAGACCAGACCAGACCAGACCAGACCAGACCTGACCAGACCAGACCAGACCAGTCCCCAGACCTGACCTGACCAGACCAGACCAGACCAGACCAGACCAGACCAGACCAGACCAGACCCCTGACCAGACCTGACCAGACCAGAGCAGACCAGACCAGACCAGACCAGTCCCCAGACCAGACCAGACCAGACCAGTCGCCAGACCAGACCAGACCAGACCTGACCAGACCAGACCCCTGACCAGACCTGACCAGACCAGACCCCTGACCAGACCAGACCAGACCAGTCCAGACCAGACCAGTCCCCAGACCAGACCTGACCAGACCAGACCAGACCTGACCAGACTTTTCCAGCCAAACCCTCCCTTTTCAGCCAAATTCAGGCACTCTTTTTAAATGTCTGTATTTATTCAGTCGACACTCTTATGCAGAACAACTAACATAGCATACAATTTTACACTTTATTCAGTTACACAGATTCAGGTTAAGCAGTGCTGTGTCCCACTAGATGTTAATCTATTATCGTCACCACTATACAATCTGAAGTGTACTCAAAAATACTTTTATTCATGTTTCTGTTGTCACAATGTCAGACTGGGAAAAATAAAAACAGCCCTGCCCTCTTCATTAACTGAGTGGAATAGCCAGTATTCATGCCAGAGAGATCCATTTAACTAGTGATGGGCACATTATCATTTGGTTATAAAACATCTTATTTCCTCCCTGTGGAGCCGTGAGGGACCGATGGCACAGAAATCAGGCACAGAACTGGCCCAGTGCACAGAGCACAACCGCATTTGGTGCAGCACCATGGACAGCGTCCCAGGTCCAGTTGCCTGCCTGGACTGCAGCACCATGGACAGCGTCTCCCTCTGATTTCCTCCACACACCTGGATCCACTTCACTCGTCAGCCAGCTGTAGGCAATTGGGCCATAAAAGGCTGTGGACCCAGCCTAGTGAAAAAGGAGACAATGAAGTGTTGGCTGGAGAATGAATTTTGAGTGTGTTTTTTATTTTATTTTATTTTATTTTATTTTATTTTATTTTATTTATATATATTTATTTATTTATTTATTATAAATCTACATAGTCCTTTGATTTATTTGTTAGATATCTACTGCAGAATTGAGCTACTCTCTGTTAGCATAGGACCATTTTTGCTATAGTTCTTTTATTCTCAGATAAACCTTCTTTGTATCGCTGTCTCACAGTGCAGGGTGTCCTGAGACCCTGCCCTTCCAAAAAGTTTTGTAGGACTCAAGCCCCTCGCTTGGCCACAGCATGTGTGTCTTTTAACTAAGCACTGTCTGTCTGAAACCTAATTGTATGTAAGCTACAATGCTAGGAATCCTGCAGCATGAGAAGAACCTATTTAGCATTACATCTCAAAGCCAAGAAAAACATTGCATCTGTGGAAATAAAGTGAGTGAAATACACTTGGATATTACTAAAACATGACTCTCTCGTTGCTGCCAACTCTCTTGGTGCAGAAATTCCAGGGGGTCTGTCAAGCATCTAAGTGAATTAAATGGCTAGAAACATTTGCATAACGGAAACGCCAGAATGAATCACAGAAATCCATGCAGTTTTTTCAGTAAAATATCATTTAACCCATTGCCAGGAAGGTGTGTTGACGTAAAATTCAGTACAAAGTGTGTGCTGCTATACAAGCAGAGAAAACTTGCAGAACTGAGGGAGTGTGGATAAAAGTCAAATCATCCAATGCATGTAAACAGCCCCCATGTGGTGAGAAGTGGAGGGCGCCAAGGTGCACAGTAAATGCCACAAGGCAAGCAGCTTTAGGGCAGAGCAGAAATTCACCGGAGTCTATTAAAACTGGAAATGCTTGACTGCATCACCGGAGGGGAGCAGGTACTTAGTCATTCAGCATCACCTCTATTTAAAACGACACCGGCAGACACAGCAGAGGGCCATGACGGGGACACGGTCCACACTACCGCGGTTTTCTGCTCGGTCAGGTCCCTTGTCAAACCAAAACCGTTATCTGTTAGCGTGGCATTCGTCCAGAGAAACCGTGGATGTTTCCGCTACCATAATGAGTGATGCTTCATCATGGGTCCTTAAAAATGTGCTCAATGCACGCTCATCTTAAGCATCTCTTCTGCACAGGGAGCTTTGGGCTTTTCAAACTGCAACTGACTGCAAGACCGCATCGTTTTAGAGCAAACACACAAGGTCGCACTGAGACTGAAAAGGGGTCCACTTTTAATCATAACTGCAAAGAAGGCACACAAGGGTGATGCAGGCTACCGTAGTGGGGGCAACAAGGGGCCTCGCTACTGCGAAACCCTGAAACCGGCTGTTTCAGATGCAGGCTTTCCCATGCAACTCCTCCGCGACAAGCACACTTTCAAGCGCTGACAATGAAAGAGGAAACGGGAAATGGCCGATGAAATGAAAGTTTAATTACAGTGCTTGCTGTTGACATAATCCAAAATGATTTGCCCTGGGTCATTCATCGATTTAAAAAAAATATTTATGTCAGCAAAGCATGGCATTATAACACAGTATGCGTACACTGACTTCGCCGTCCCAGTCTCAAATGAACAGGGAATGCTGCCTGGTATTGCTGTTATATACGCAAACTAAGCGATTTGAGTAACAAAGACTGCCATGTTTTCTATGCAGTTATCAGTTACAGAATGCACTCTTCAGATTACCCATTGATTCTTTGCACTTACTACCAATCAGCACCATATTACTTCTCTCAGTGTCTATTTTGCCTTGGCGCAATATTACATGGAATTTCCATATCCTTAATATTCTTTCCTGGGCACAATGGCTCCTGAACAACCCTGACAGCCTACCCTAACGGTAATAAATAAAAATGTAACATACATTTAATGAACTTGTCAAACACTGTATATTTATGTGCATATTTATGTTTATCATTTATGTTCAGAGTAAAAGGCGTTCTGTATGAGTGAGTTAATTAGCGCACACTCGAAAGCACGCTCTGATATTTCGACAATGAAACATGTGATGCTCTTAACAGCAACAACATGGTTAATTAATCCGAAAGTTTAGGATGTAAATCTGCATAGTCCTAAAGACTAAATACATCAATTCACATAGTTGAAGGCTTTGAAGACCCCACACAATTCTGTTGCAGGATTATCAGGATCATATTCCTAGTCTATGTATGAAAAAATAATCAGTATATATATTCATATATATTTCAATGCCGAAGGAGCATTTTTCTTTCTCTAGCGTGACTAGAAATTTTCCTGTTAGACATCTTCATGGGCATAAAAAAAACTAACATCAGCTTTCATTTCATTCAATATGTTGGAGAGTCTTTATATTATCATGGTCTTATGAATGTTACATGTCCCTTATGAATGTGTCACTCCATACATTTTTCTTTTCCCTTTAATTCACATAGAAATTCTTTATTTTCCATGCACTGTAATCAATTTTTGGATTTGTGGTCTTAACAATGGCTGACTTCATAAATTAGTACGGTAAGAGTCTGAATCAATTCTGAATCCCTAAACAGCCCAGTTCTGCGGTTGGGGTCGATGATGTTTTGACCCTCTTCCCCAGAGGGCCATAATGTCCCAATGTTGTAACCACCCCTCTACCAGCTTCACTCGTCCATCTGCTCAATAGTTCTCCAGGGGATCTGACGGCAGGCTGGAGGGGTGGTTCAGGGATTAGATTATGGCACTGCCAAGATGGAGTGGTGGTTCAGGGACTAGATTATGGCACTGCCAAGATGGAGTGGTGGTTCAGGGACTAGATTATGGCACTGCCAAGCTGGAGTGGTGGTTCAGGGACTAGATTATGGCACTGC